>JAHWFP010088044.1:210525-274132 GCA_023313725.1 Lithobius niger | reverse complement strand
AAAATTTGCCCATTTTTTCAAAGGCATTTTTTTAGGGCAAGTAGCTCAAAAATTCGTCCATTTTTCCAGAGGTAATTGTTCAGGGCAACCAGCACGATAATTGGCCCATTTTTCCAAAGGCAATTGCTCAGGGTAACGAGCTCGAAAATTCGTCCATTTTTCCAGAGGCAATTGCCCCGGGTAACGAGCTCGAAAATTTGCCCATTTTTCCAAAGACAAATGCACAGGGCAACCAGCACGAAAATTCCTTCATTTTCCAGAGGCAATTGCCCAGGGCAACGAGCTCGAAAATTCGCCCATTTTTTCAAAGGCGATTTTTTAGGGCAAGTAGCTCGAAAATTCGTCCATTTTTCCAGAGGAAATTGCTCAGGGCAACCAGCACGAAAATTCGCTCAATTTCCAGAAGGCAATTGCCCAGGGCAACAAGCTCGAAAATTTGCCCATTTTTCCAAAGGCAATTAATTGCCCTGGGCAACCAGCACGAAAATTCACCCATTTTTACAAATGCAATTTGGGCAATTGCCTTTGGAAAAATGGGCGAATTTTCGTGCTGATTGCCCTGGGCAATTTACTTTGGAAAAATAGGCCAATTTTTGCAAAGGCAACCAGCACAAAAGTATGCCTATTTTTCCAAAGGCAATTGCCCACGGCAACGAGCTCGAAAATTCACCCATTTTTCAAAAGGCATTTGCCCAAGGCAACCAACACGAAAATTCGTCCATTTTCCAAAGGCAATTGCCCCGGGTAACGAGCTCGAAAATTTGCCCATTTTTCCAAAGGCAAATGCACAGGGCAACCAGCACGAAAATTCCCTCATTTTCCAGAGGCAATTGCCCAGGGCAACAAGCTCAAAAATTCGCCCATTTTTTTTAAAAGCAATTGCCCAGGGCAAGAAGCACGAAAATTCACTAATTTTTCCCAAGGCAATTGCCCAGGGCAAAGAGCACAAAAATTAGCCCATTTTTCTAAAGGCAATTTGGGCAATTGCCTTTTGAAAAATGAGCGAATTTTTGAGCTCGTTGCCCTGGGCAATTGCATTTGGAAAATTGGCAAATTTTTGTGCTTTTTGCCCTGTGCAATTGCCTTTGGAAAAATATGCCAATTTTTGCAAAGGCAATTGCCCAGGGCAACCAAAACGAAAATTCGTCCATTTTTCCAAAAGCAATTGCCCAGGGCAACGAGCACGAAAATTTGCCCATTTTTCCAAAGGCAATTGCTCAGGGCAACGATCTCGAAAATTCGTCCATTTTTCCAGAGGCAATTGCCCAGGGCAACGCGATCGAAAATTCCCCCATTTTTTTAAAAAGGCAATTGCCCAGGGTAACGAGCTCGAAAATTTGCCCACTTTTCCAGAGGCAATTGCCAGGGCAACGAGCACGAAAATTTGCACATTTTTCCGAAGGCAATTGCCCTGGGCAAACAGCACGAAAATTCGCTCAATTTCCAAAGGCAATTGCCCAAGGCAACAAGCTCGAAAGTTTCCCCAGTTTTCCAAAGGCAACTGCCCTGGGCAACCAGCACGAAAATTCACCCATTTTTACAAATGCAATTGCCTTTGGAAAAATGGGCGAATTTTCGAGCTCGTTGTCCTGGGCAAATTGCTTTTGGAAAAATACGCCAATTTTTGCAAAAGCAATTGCCCAGGGCAACCAGCAAGAAAATTCGCCCATTTTTCCAAACGCAATTGCTCAGGGCAACCAGCACGAAAATTGGCCCATTTTCCAAAGGAAATTGCACAAGGCAACCAGCACGATAATTGGCCCATTTTTTCAAAGGCAATTGCCCAGGGCAACGAGCTCGAAAATTCGCCCATTTTAACAAAGGCAATTGCCCTGGGCAACCAGGACGAAAATTCACCTATTTAAACAAATAAAATTTGGGCAATTGCCTTTGGAAAAATGGGTGAATTTTTGAGCCGGTTGCCCTAGGCAATTGCCCAGGGGAATGAGCCTGAAAATTCGGCCATTTTTCCAAAGGCAATTGCCTAGGGCAGGGATGGCGAACCTTTCTTTACATAAGTGCCAATGAAACAAAAATTAGCTTATAAAACATACAGTGCATGCCGCATCCGTGCGACTTCTGTTCTTGCTTTTCAGATGGTAATTTTTGGATGCGCGGTTTATATTCCCTAACTTCATTTCGATGCATGCTTCACTATTAACTTCAAGGAGGCAATTGCGTGTGATCGAATACACACATAGTGTTCATGTCTGAGTTTATTTGTTCGCAATAGTAACTGGGTTCAGATGTCGCTAATAATGCAAACGCCCAACTTTTCCATGGCGGCAAAGTCGCAAAGAAGTTCGTTCCAACAATGAAATATAAGTTGATCTGCTTTTAGTAGTATTTTCTTTTCAGCCCGTGTCTGTGTTGAGGTCAGATCTGCTTTTCTGTTGTTCCCATACCGCATGCAATCAGTTTTAACTCTGCCCGTGAGTCTCACACTCTCTGAAGCCACGCGTCACCTCAGCATTGGACTGCTCCCATTGTTCATAATAAATTGTTCGTAGTTTTTTGTGGGCCCATTGTTCGTAAACAGAAAAAGAGAATGGGAGGAAAAAAGTCAAAGCCGCCGTGCTGTAACAATTTATACCTATGTTTATTTTGTTAGTGAAAAGGCTGCCATAGGTTCGCCATCCCGGCGGCAACAGCTAAAAAATTCGCCTATTTTTCCAGAGGCAATGAGCCTGAACATTCACCCATTTTTCCGAAGGCAATTGCCCAGGGCAACGAGCTCGAAAATTCGTCCATTTTTCCAGAGGCAATTACCCAGGGCAACGAGCTCGAAAATTTACCCATTTTTCCAGACTCAATTGCCTAGGACAACGAGCCTGAACCAAAAGCGATTGCCCACGGCAATGATCTCTAAAATTCGCCCATTTTTCCAAAGGCAATTGCTCAGGGCAACGAGCTCGAAAATTCGTCCATTTTTCCAGAGGCAATTGCCCAGGACAACCAGCACGAAAATTGGCCCAGGGTAACAAGCACGAAAGTTCGCCCATTTCTCCAAAGGCAATTGCCCAGGGCAACCAGCACGAAAATTAGCTCATTTTTCAATAGCAATTGCCCAGGGCAACCAGCACGAAAATTCGCCCATTTTTCGAAAGGCAGAATCGGAGGAATCGAAGCGACGGGTGACGAAACGTCGCAGTACGGCTGGCTGCGTTGCAGTAAGATTTATCCGAGTTTTTTCTTTCATGATCTTTTTTTTTTGCAATAATTTCACCAAAAATTGACCAAAAAGAAACTTGCACACAAGCTATGTTCAGTAAATACTTGAACATGGCTGGATACTCAACTCGGCTCGAATTAAAATCAATCTACTCGCACACCCGTCCCGTAGGTCCGTACTCGTTGGACAAATTATTTTGAGAAAAAAGGGATCCTTAGTTACCAGTATTTACGGTAATCATGAGCTAATTGGTTTAAGCATAGTGACTCACCTTTCCTCCTCCTCGGAGTCAACCTCCTTCGCTTTGCGATGACCCTTTTTCATCAGTTCGTACAAAGCCAAAGCTTCTTGTTCATCCTCCGTTTCCATTAGCTTTCTCTTTAGCTTTCGTGGCAGTTTTTCTGTTTTCAAGTCATCCTCTTGATCAACTGTTGTGTGAGTTACTGTTGAAAATTTAACTTTTTTTGATTTACGTGATGGTGGGTCATCTTGTTTAACTTCCTTGCTGCAACAGTAAAAAATATTCACAAACTTACAAATAATCGATACGACCACGTAAGCAATGACAGTTTAGAGCCAGTGGACGTTACGGCAGTAATTTGGAGAACTAGCTGGCAGGTTTGTCTGTTTGAGTTCAGTTAGCCAATATGAGCTACAAGGAACATCGTGACCATACATGTTCAGAGCAAATGCCATCCACATTTGCCTACGGACATATTACATCCACTGGGAACACTGCAGGATAGTGTTGCATCGAGAAATTTTGTGTGAGAGAGGCAAAAAAATTGGAATTGAAAATAAAGCCCAAGAATTCAGTTAACGGTTATGGAAAAGGGGGACAGGGTGTTTTAAATCCCTTGGAGCCCTGCCAACAATTTGTTTTCAGCAACTTTAATGTCTTTGAAGTGATAAAAGAGCCTATTTATAGAATCTTTTGCTTGCAGAAACACTAAAAAATCATCCGTTATTGGCACTACTTTGAAACTCACTACGATCGTCGGTGGTGAAGATTTTATTGACGATGCTTGCAGTAAATGCCTTATTTGTCCAATTTTACTCTTAACTGGGTCTGGGGGGGAAGGAGGGAAATTCAGAAACAATCCGTTATGACGTAGTTTACTGAAAAGAGATACCCATCTATTTTTAACTTCCTTGTACAGCGATAGGGTAATTCAAAATTGAATATTTAATGCAGATTTGCTAGTTTGTAATACTGTGAGAACTGGAAATAACACGTAACCGTTGCATACAATGGTAATTGAAAAACGTCACAAAATCCAACACTCACTTTACCACCACAGTAGAACACTCAGCCAACCATTAAGAGTTCACTGTACATTTTTGCCTTTTTCAGACCAAAATAAACACGGAGAAAACGAAAAAGCACTACATCTTACCACAATAGTTTGCTAGCAAACATTTGAAACTATGCTGTACCACTAATCTTTGTCATGCGTTCGATCTGGATGCCCCACTTTTTATCTGAAGCGATGACCAGTTCTGGCCTAACCAGATGGTTGATGTTGCCAGAGCTTGGGCTAGCTATGTTCATCAGCGGTTTGTCATTAAGCTCAAAGTGCTTGATGGCAATAGATTCCAATGCTCGGAGATGTTTGTCCCGTTTTCTTCCAGGCAATGGGATGTTTTTCTTGCGTGTTCGGCGACGCCGCGAAACCAGTAAGCAACATCATGTGAGACTTACAGAACATGCTGGTTCAGTCTCCAAGTTGAACCGCAGAAAGATATCACATCCCATTGCATCACATTGTTGGAAGAAGACAACAGTCTTTCTTAAGACTAAAATCTTGAAGGACAACTATCTCCGAGAGTTGGAGTCTATTGCCATCAAGCGCTTTGTGCTTAATGATAAACCGCTGATGAACATAGCTAGCCCAAGCTTTGGCAACATCAACAGTCTGGTTAGGCCAGAAGTGAACGTCGCTTTGGATAAAAAGTGGGGCATCCGGATTGAACGCACGACGAAGATCAGTGGTACAGCAGTCTAGCGCCGAGTTTCGAATGTTTGCTCCAAAAGTCAACACAATTTTCAGCTAAAATTAATTTAGAACCATATAAACTTTCAGTAACATGAGCTGATCAAGATTGTGAACAAGATTAGGCCTATGCAACGATCAATGACTTGCGTGATCTGGATTCGGTCAAGCGAAAATGCAAATCCTTTATTCTCATTTATTCACAATTAAGTATTAGATCATCTTCCTTCCAACATCTAACATGATTCAAAGTTAAAATTAATTTCACAACCAGGCATGCGATTTCCAACCGTGAAGAGCCAAGCAGAATAACGTCATAACGAACTTCTCCGTGATTTCAAATGCTCCCGTGAATAGTGTTGGATTAAAAATTGGTTTTGTTAAATATATGAAGTTTTTAATTAATTTTGCCACAGAAAAACAAAGATTTACGGGGATGAAACATTGTTTTAGTTAAAGTGTAAGAAGATTTTAGTTAATTTGGCCACAGAAAATCAATGGTTTTTAGGCCTAAGCAATTACACTGCGAAAAAGCCGACACGACGATGTATCGTTAGCCTGGTTCAGCCGAGTTCTACGCCTGTTAAAAAAAAAATTTCCTATTGCGTACATCGGAGGCGTAACTTCGATTGGATTACGTAATTTGGAACGTATATTTTCGGTTTATTTAGGTTAATTTAATTTAGTATCATCTGTTTATTACCTTAAGTCAATGTTATTGTTGGCATCGTCGCCAAAATGGACGTGAAATTGCATTTATTTGCTGAAAATAGCCCTTGGTTCAAACGAACATATCTCCGGAACGACGCAATGTACAGCTGCCATCTTGGTCGTGTTCGCGAGAGGGGATTCCCAATTTTCTGGCCCGCGAAAAATGACATCATCAACTCCAACATCACTGCCTGTATTCCTCCAATGAAATATCCTGTTTCAACGACCGTTGTTCAAACGCTTCGGCTTCGCGAGCGCTGATTGGCTCGTTCGCAGCACGTGACTCTTCGGCCGTTCGCGAGTGACGTCACACGATGTGAGTCAAGGTCGCAGCCATTGGCGCTAGTAGCAGCGCGTCGCATTGCGGGAAGCCGGTCATTATGGCGTCCGGCAACGATTTGGTAGTGAGCTCTAATCGATCGTGAATCTCGAAGAAATAAAGCAACTTTAAACTATTTTTACGGTAATAAAAATAAAATAATGATTTCGGAAGTAATAACACGCGTTGTGATGGAAGAGTATCGAGTGGATGTTATCATTCTGAGTACTGTAAGTAGAAACTTTCGTTATCGCTGTTCACGTAGTCGAACTTCAGGATTTTTTTAAATAATGAAAACGTAGGACGATGGTCCCAATTATATTTCTGGTCAATACTTTACAATATAATTATTACTTCTGCGAATTTTTATATTCCTAGACTGCATAGTTTTTTTATTACAATTAATTTTCGTGAGGCATGCAACTTGTTCATGGGAGCCATGTTGCAGCCATAGGCTTTTTCGCACGAGGATTGAAAAATGATGTAGGCCTAAAAGGGTTAAGGGGTGGGCGTCTACAACAGTATATCACAATTATTGGCCTTCAAGCAATTTAGGATGCTGGGCATTATTAACTAGGCGTTTAATACGCTATTAACGGTACTGGTCCACAACGATAAACGGGAGCTCGTGAATCACAGCAATTAGTACTAAGGTAATCACTCTAGAAGATGAACTTCACAATGCGCAACGATTTTTTTTCTCTGAAAGCTGGGCGTTTTCTAGGATGCAGCGGAGCCCGATTAACATAAAATTTATTTATTGGTCTTAGGCAATAGCAATTTTCATATAGCTATGTATATTTTTTTTTGGGGGGGGAGGGGGATTTTGGTACTTTGAGTTTGATTACTGATTAGAAATAGGCGAGCACTGATTAACTCATTCTGCTCGGTAAATCAGGAATTTTTTGAGTGCTCGGTACAGTCTTAGTGTCGAATAAATTTATTTAGCCTACAATGGATCCCTTTTCATTTATGTTGAAATTAATAGCAGGCAAACTTAGCAGCAGGCATCAACAATGGCTAAAACATTGTACAGGGTGTGGACAAAATAATTTAGCCTAAGAATGCATGCATTTTCTTTGTTGATACTTATTATTAAGCTATACCGAATGAGAATTTTTCAGCCGAACCGAACAAATCTTGGGCCATGCAAAGTTAAAAAAAATGGTTCTCGGGCACACACAGTTGAAAAATCGATGAGGGATGAGGCTTTTTTTTTTTTTTTTTTTTAATTTTTATGCATTTTGAGGTAGCCTAAAAGAAAAAAAAAAACTTTTTGCGCTCTGAAGTTAGTTTTCATTGGAATTTGACTTTTATTAAGCCTAAAGCATACACGTATTGTCTACTTTTTTTTTTTTTTGGCTTCATTTCGCCACAGGTTGCCTTTGCGTTTTGTAGCTTAAAGCTTATTTTCAAAACAAACATTGCAGGTTGCATAAATGCCTTTAGTATTTACACCTTTCTCGGGGTTATCAGTGGTAGGGCACTTAAAGCTTACTGCACATAAACAATGATAAATTTGTTTTTACGAACACTTTCTTATCCCTTTAACAGTATGAATGTACATATACGTCTGCTACGTTGTGGCCCAAATGGAGTTAACGACGTCTATATACGTCGTAGCTTTTAAGGGAAAGTGCGGGTCCAAAAATGCAATTTTCGGCCAAAATATCGACAAGAGAAAAGCTGAAATTCACTACATACGTTGTGCATTGATTTCTGTAAATAAAATGTTGTTCCCGATGTCTATAATTTTATAAAAAGCACTTTCGTTGAGTGTAGTCTCACTAAAAACTGTAAAAATGTTGTGTTCATTCGTTTTTTCGGAAGTTAGAAAGCAAAAAACTGGTCATTTTCGATCAGCGGTAGCGATCGAATCATTTCACTGGACGCCGCCATCTTGGACGCATTGAAAAGCTGGAATGCCTCTCTATCCAGGCCTCTCAACATATTTTCTCGATGACCATTTGGCATTCGCCAATCAGACCGAATATAAGAAGCTGTTTCTGCCTGTCTCAAGCTACCTTTCCAAAGCAGTTGAAGATGCGTTCCCTCATTGGCCAGTTGGCACCACGTGACCGATTGGCGTGCTCTCATTGGCTGACGAGCGATTTTACAATGGTTGCCATGGCGCGCTTCGGATTTCACGTGAGCCAAGATGCGTGAGCGATTGCCTTCAGTTCGTCGTTGAAAATTACGAAAAAGATGAAGTTTCACTGTATTAAAAAATTAAATCAGCAGCTACGATGCACAACTAAAACGGAAAAGAAGCCTATAAACTTTAACACTATCGCTTATCAGGTGGGAACAACGTTTTGTAGCCTAACTAACGCCGACTTTCGGACGCGTTTTTTCAACATGGAAGTTTCAATTTTTAGTTCATTACCGGCCGTAATTTTATGAAATGGTTCTCCAAAACTAGACCTATTGAAGCCATTTATCCGATTTTTTTCTGTGCACCTTAATGAATACATGTTGCGTGCACGTAGCAAATTTTAGAACATCGTGTCCAATACTTTTCGCAAAAGTAAATATTTCGTTAGTGCCTCATTCAGAGCAAATAACAAACCAAAGAAACCAAAAAAAAAAAAAAAAATGACGCGGGGCTTTTTAGGTGATGCGGCGGTGCCTGAGAACCATTTTTTCTACTTTGCATGGCCTTAAATAAGCGGAACACTGAACACTTCTGACCGAACAAAAATGTACCAAACCAATCTATCAAACAAAAATGTAAAAGACCCCAGTTCACAAAGATTCATCAAAGCACAAGTTTCTTAAACGTAGGTATTTTCAAATGGACTTGTAAGTCCATTGCTGTTGAAACTCTGTTTAAACATTAAACAAAAACCGAAAGCAGAAAGCTGGCGAATAAACCTTCAAAATGGTGAAAATATGTTCGATTTGGTATTTTGCATTTGAAAGACCGAACACCGAACCGAACCCTCTGTTCGGCCATGTTCGGTTCGGTACAGCTTTACAGTTTATTATTGAAGACAATTCTGACCATTACCCACATTTACCTAATAGGTTTTGTCAATGGTAACGTGAAGTCACCAGCGTCTTCCAACTTCTTCATAATAAAATCCATTTCTGGCTCGAGTTGACGGTCAACTTCTTCTAATTGATTCAGCAGCTGCAAAAAAAAAATTTAATAAAAGAAGGAACCTGTCAATGAACTGTAGGAATAGTCAACAATGTTGGGTTCCTAAATTGTCAGATTTAATGTTACCTTATGCAACATACATACAAGCGTCTGAAAACTTACTCACGGTTGCTACCGTTGAGTACCAGCTTTTTTTACATTCCACTTTTTTATTTTTTTCTTAGGCTGCACCAATACCGATACTGTATCTGATCCGTTGCCGATATTTGCGGTATCGTATCAGTAGCGGATCGGTATCAGCAATTTTCGCAGAAATATCGAGATTACGACATGCGGTTCGCAACGTTTTGCTCAGGAAATCAACGAGTATGTTACTAGCCATGTTTGAACTGTGGTTTACTATTTAAATTTTTGTTATTTTAATAATTATTGGACTTCTGCAGAAAACTACATCATTGATGAAAAATTTGGATACAATTTTGGACATCAGTATCGATACCAGTATCGGCAAAATTTGTAAAAACAGTTCGGCATCGGATCAGTAAAGTTGGTATCGGGCAGCCTCATTTTTTTCACATACCTACTCTTCATTTTTGTATCACACCAGTTTTACAATTCTTAATAACAATTTTTCTTTTCCAATAACCATTGTAATGTCGGTGTAATTTCAGTTTGTTTTTCATTCTGCTATATCAGGATACCTTTAAAATTTTTGTAATAAAAATAATGTTGCTCACATAGCCTATTTATTAAACATACTTATGACAAGACTAACAAATTCTGAGTAAAAAATGAACCATCTTCTACTTTGAATGTTCGAAAGCAATCGATCACAATCGTAACACTCAAATTCAAAAACAATGATAATGTAAAACAGAAGCAAGCACAAGAAAGGAAGCCTGAAGAAGATAGAGACCGAAATTAACACCACTCGGACTATTAGGCCTATCGAAAATTCGCAAAATACCGTACTGAGAGTATTTTTGTTTTTGAATTTGAGCGTTACGATTGTCATCGATTAAATTCTAAGTACATACAACTTACAAGAAGCCCTTTGGTAGACTTACCCAGAAAAAATAGGCCATTTTCTCAGAAGAAACAGTTCATAATTCACAATTTCATAATATCATTACTAGCCTATTTTATTTGTCTTAATAGAGCTTCTCTTTTTTGTCTCATTACAACGACTGGCTTGTAATGAGATAAAAGACAAGCTCTACAAATTAAACAGGCTAGCGATTCTACAATGTAATTGTAAATTATGGATCGTTGCCTTTGAGAAAGTCGACGAAATTGTTGCAGCTGTGCCACGAAATATCAAGCTTGTATTTTTATTACAAAATTTTCTGTTTATTTCTTTTAAAATTTCCACCAAATTCATGTTGAGTGTGTTACCACAGGAGTTCAATAAACCACATTTAATGTCACGGAATTTGAAAAATTAAAACATTTTTCAGAGAATTAAACATTTTTTTGACTAAATTACTAAATTAAGATAAGCAAGAAAAAACCATCGCCTTAAAAACCACATTTATACGTCAAATGAAAACATACCGGCTTTATTCCTTTTTTAATTTCTACATAGGTCAAATGAGTAACTCGGCAGTAATTAAGCTTTCTATTTGATTAGTTTCTAATATGGCAAAAAAAAAGAGCATGCTTATAAAGAATTTGCACACAAAAAAATGCACCCGAACCACAGAATCTCGTTACAGAAATTCTCATGGAAGTAGTGATGGACTTGTCGTTGAAGTTAAGAAACACACACAACTGAACATTCACTCCGGTAGACACCTACATACGATTAGTGGTGTGCCAATCCCACTGATACCGATACCATATGTCGATTCCACCAATGCTCGATACCGATACCAAGACAAATTTAACCATGTACCGTAGTAAGTTTCTGGGCTAGTTTGGGTTATAATTTTCCTGCAACTGTTTTCCCAGATTATTTTTTACATTGGCCCAATCCAAAATTTATTCACATGAAATGTTATCTCCACCACCCTTCCAATAAAAAAATTAAACTGTGGTTATAATAACGGCGCTCTAAATAGATCGCGATCAACACCTGCTCTTAAATTTTTGTAGGCCTTGGCTAGGTTTCGCGTGCTCTCGCATCTGATCGTCGCGCGAAAAAACTAAATCTGTCCAAGAGCAGGAAAGTGAAACAGAACAATTGAGCGATGAAATTAGCTCGGGTAAATTATTTGGGCTTGTAAGTTTCATTAATTCATATAACTACGGGAAAACACACACAACCACCTGGCAGAAACACAACAGAGTTACTTTGAATTTTCGGTAAAGTCAACACCCGTTCATCTTCTTCAGAAAAAATATCAACAATACAAAAAACGTCCGAAAACTACATGTCTAAAGTTCGCGAATTTCACATTTCAAAAACACACGCATGGAGGGATGCATCACTGATCTTCATTTGCCATCTGAATACCCCACTTAGCGTCAAGCTTGGCAGCCAGCGTAGGTGCCACCAATCTGTCAATGCCTTCGTACGTCAGTCCCGTGATGTTCATTAATGAATGTTTAAGTGTCGTGTATCGCCTAATCGCCAAAGACTCAAGGGCCCTCAAATTTGCATCGTTGTGAGTGTTGGAATTCATCAGAATGGACACCTTGTCCCAGGCAATGGGGTGTTGTGTTCTCAGATGGTGTTGAGCAATTCCATTCCGACGATCTCCCTTGATGGTAGCAGTTTCGTGCTCTCTGGTGCGTTGGAGGGTTCTTCTGGTTTCTCCGATGTAGATGGAATCACATTATTGGCAAGGAACACGGTACGCTAATCCCCTATGGTTGGCAAAGTGACTAGGCGTCAGCAAGTATCCGGGTAAAATACTCGCTGTCTCATTAACAGTGACTGGAGGGGGGGAGGGGGTGGGGGGAGGCTCGGCACAAGATGGTCGTCTTTCTTCAATTTACTCCAAGTATGGTAGTGGTGGACAGGAGGAGTGGGGGCCGGTTCATTAATTCATATTCGGTTAACTCATTCCAAACAGATTAATTTAGAATTAGATCAGTTGGAAAAAATTTTTTCAGGGAACCAATTTTGATGGAATCTGCTTGGAATCTGCGGAAATTTCCCGATTCCAATACCCTGAAATCGGGCAATTCCAAGGTATCGGCATCGGAACTGCACATCACTGCATACGATAACGGAACACCAAACTTACGTTTCGGTAATTGACCATCCTCTTAATGACAGTGTGGTTGTGGACTTGAGCACGCTGAGCTTTAAGCAACATGTAGAACGAGATGTTGGTGCAGTAACTAAGGAAGAAAGAATTGTTAACTTCAGAATAATGTACGGCCAATAAAAATGAAGAAAACTGTTTTCAAGGATCGGGTCATTTGGTTTTGAGGGGCATGTACAATATTTCATTACATGAAATACGGAGATTCATTTTAATTTTGATTGTGAGAACTAGTCAAAAACACCCTTGCGCTCTACCAAATTTCAATTCCACATTTCTAAGAGCATGGGCAAATTTTCGAAGAGTTCTATTTTTGTTGGAAAACACAACAATCGTCCATCTCCGTTAGTCACACTAAACACTCAAGCGTCAACTACAAAGACACGACATTTGGCAGAACGTAAGAGTGTTTGCTGAATAATATTTATTACATTTTCCACTTGCTCACTGCAATTTGCTTTTAACTGTTTTTATTAGTATTATTAAGGCTGCAACGATACCAATACTGAATCGGAACGGTTGCCGATATTTGCGATATCGCGATCAGTAATCCAGAAACGTTTAGAGATAAAGACTCACGGTTTGCGGCGTTTTGCCTGGTAATTACCGAGTATCTTTTAGCTACATTTTAACTGTTGGTTACTACCTTAAATTTATTTATTTTAATAATTATTAGACTCTTGAACTAAACTACATTATTAAAAAAAGGGGAGGGGGGGAGCAAATTGTGGATAAATACATCGGTAGAGGCAAATTTTTTAAAACTGGATCGATAAAGTTGGTATTGGTGTAAACTTAAATTATTATTATTATTACACCTAACAAACTTTAAAAAAATAGTTTCAGACTACGGTTAAAACCAGACTACGGTGCTGCGCCATGACCGTGCATGGGAAGAAGAAACCGTGTTTATGTGAAAGTGTCAAAACAAAAATCACATACTGTATTCAGACAACACTTACTTCAGTATAAGATGGTATTTGGTTGTAATATAGTTTGCACCAGGGCCTGGTGGAATCTTTCCCTCATCAACCAATTGTTTCAGTTTTCCCAAACGATCACGTATCTCACCCATCTGTAACACACACAGAGAATACCTCATCATATTTTCAAAGAGTACTTCTGTTGGCCGTCCCTAGACCTACTCTAGTTCTCCGGTACAGCTCCATCGAAACAATGGTTGCTGTGGATCAGTTAATTTTCTTTATGGACAAAATTATCATTATTTTGATTTTCTGACCATGGATTTTAATCCTTTCAGTACACTATTTTTAAAGTTTTATCACTAGCTTTTCAAAACCCCAAGATGACAACTTTCCCTTTGAAAGTTAAAATTATATTTAACTCAAATATTAAACTAAGAACATGTAATGGAATTGTGTTCAACGTTTGTTACGACGCAAAAGTGATCAACAAATAGCATTTAAAATCGCATAAAAAAAACCTCAAACGGATTTTCTGAGGGTCTTCATGTTATATGCTCTCACATGGACAGGTACGATTTATTCAGCCCACTAACAGTATACGCAACAGCATAATAAAAATACACCACCAGAGTGATAAAACTAGGAGGTGGGAAGGGTAAACATTACGATGCCAATAGCGGTCAGGCCTAGCCTTGCAAGACTCCAAGCTAGGTACGCACACAACTTCATGGGGACGGGCATTCCCGGCACTGACAATCCGATGGTTGACAAAGAGCTTCTCTTTGGGGAGCCTATCAAGCTCGTACTATAATAAAACCAACAATCTAATAAATGAAATACAACATAATATTCTAATTTATTTTACAAAAACAAAGATGTTGAGGGCTACCGTAAACAATAATTACGCACACATATAAGACCACTACAGTTATTTTTAAATCTGAATAGTTTCGGCCCTTGTATTTTATGTAGTTTGAATTTTATCTCTACTTGAAAGACTGGGTAAATGTAACCTCTTTGGCCCGAAACTAACTCCCAGCCAATGTTTTTTGAAGTCCCATATTATGGAGGAGGCCACGGGGATACCTAGCAAAGCCAGCAGCAAGAGCACAGTGGTCAGCGTCATCACATTCAAACCAAATTGAATGCCGGCTCGAATACTGCGATTGATCTAAGTTAGGTCAGTCGTGAGATTCAAACCAGCGTTCACTTGGTTAGGATACGAGAACGCTGACCACCGAGTTGCTCTGCTCACTTTGCTCAGAGTGTCCTCACAAGGATCACGGTGAGTCAAGGGATGAGTATTTACCCCATCTTAGAGCTGTACCCGTTTCGGTACTCCTAGAATGACGAGGTTATGCTGGCCAAGAGAATGAACATTGTATAAACAAGAGTGAACATTTGAGCAACGTGTTCACTGGTTTTTCCCCGTAACTTTAGAACAGGTTATCATTAGATTTTAATTCAGTGCCATTGAAATACGGAGGAAAATGTTTCTAACGTTGTATGGGAATGTCCAAATTGGCCAACAATTACTGAACTTATTGAGAAAGAAGCATCACAGTTAAACAGGCTTCATACGTCGACGTCTAAACCAAATTGCAGCTCTTTTTAGGCTCATGAGTGCCATTTTCGATGCCCATTTTTTAAGCTCAGTATTCTAGTTGTTCTGTTTTCTTCTAATTTTGTTGTTGTTTTTTTGTGTATGCTGATGCTAGAAACCAAAACAGTAGAAATAATGGAAGAGAAACCAATGTCAGATATGTTGCCTAAGAAAAAATTGTGTTTGGGTTCTAGGCATTTTTGTTCTTTAACTGGCGGAATGTAGACCGATGATATTTACAAGAATGGACGCTTTTAGTCGATTTACAATAACAAATGTTTTGGTTTATTTTTTTTTAGATAAAAAGCTCCAAATAATGCCTTGAACATTTTTGTCAGTCAAGTCCAGGCTTTTACAGACTGATATTGACAATGTTAGAATTCCATACTTTTCCAGCTAGTGTACAAACCCTGAGAATAGTTATTGAAAAAAAAACGATAAACGGGAATGACATTAGTGTTTAAGGGACATCTCCAGGAAAAATATACGAATACCACCACAGCAAAATAATACAACAGTGTGAAAACCTATCACCTTCTTTAGAACCACCAACAAAGTTTCAGAATAAAAAAATTCATCACATCTGAATGTGATGAGAAGAATTTTTATTTATTTTTTCCTGAATCTTTGTTGGCGGTTCCGAAGGTGGTGATAAGTTTTCACTGTAAATTCAACGGACAAACTTTTTTTTTCTGCTGTGGTGAAATTCCTCTATTTTTCCTGGCAATAATAGTTATGCCAAATCCAAATCGAATCCAGGTTCCAAAAATATGGCTTCAGACCCTCTAGATTTGGTCGATCCCTAAATATTTTGTACTTCTTCAGTAGTACTGCATCACATGGTTAAAACATGAAGATGGCAAGATGATTAGGACGGATCAACTTCATATTTTATTATGAAGTAGTTCTGAAGAAATACAAAATATTGATGAAATGATACAACTTTCTGAAAGGTGGATTAGAATCGTTATCTTCATCGATATCACGACTATAATCCAACGAAACACACGTTTTTAAGGTAAATAAATTTACACACTCTGCAGTGGAAGCTACAAACCTGGAAGGTTGTTAAATTAAATAAAGATTTACCTTTTTCTTGAAATCTTCAATAACACCAAGCAATTCTGGTGATTCTTTCTGAAGCAACTACAGACAACAACACAAAAACAAATTACTAAATGTATGAAAGGTGTCTTCAAATTCCGCCTTAGCAGTTATGTTGAAAACCAGTATTTCAACTCGTAACCATTGTTATGCCTACCAGGGATTTCAAGTTTTTATCACTGTTACACTACATTGATATACTGTAATACATAGCTTGTATTAAATCTGTTACACAACCACTCAATCACAGCAAACTACATTCAGAAAACGTTGGAAGGATGGGGTAAGCCCCAAAGAATAGTTTTGCATTTAAGTTTTACAAGGTTATTGAAAACAAAACTAGAGATGCACCCATGTTGGCATCGGACATCGGAAATCGGCCTTTTTAGGCAACATCGGTCATCGGCATCGGTTTTAGGCAGCAGATGTTAAAACATAGGTAATCCAGAAATTGATACAACATTTTATGACAGATGTGCGTATAAGTAATTTCTGGGAGCTAAATTTTAGGCAAACAGATTTATTTCTGAAACCCTCTTAATTATTCGTAACTGAATGAAAAATATAATTTAAGTGTCACTGTAATTTCTTAAACGTCGGACTACAAGCTATCGGAATCGGATATCGGCCGATGTTTTTTCAACATCGGAATCGGCATTTGAGCACATCGGTGCATCCCTAAACAAAACATCCAGCAGAAACGATAACCAGATCCTACTTAATCTTGTATTTACCAAGGGTAAGTCTGACATTATTGAATGCATCACAATCTTCTGAAAAAGTGACCATGATGTGCTGACAGGCAAGTTCCTTGCTTGTGACCCAACTGCGACTACTAGAATGCACAAGCTTGACTACTCAAGAGGGGGGGGGTTGATGTCTGATCAGATGCACAGGCTTTTAGTGGCATTTGATTTTGAATCTTAAATGGCAATGAAGACTGGACCAACTAGAAGCGAACACTGTTAAATTGTGTTTATGTGTTAAGGTCCAGGCTGACATGCATAAATCCTCTTAGATGTAGGCCAGCGCATTAAAGCGTATTGAGGTTAAAGGGCATAGATGGGGTCATTTGCAGGTGCCACCTGTCTAAAACAACTTCAAGCAATTCACGACTAGGGCAAATAAGCTAGTAAAGCCTTACGCAGAGCTAAAATGTATTTCAGGCAGACATGGCTGACAATATAACAAATCGTTCACACAAGAAGTGGAGGAATGTTAACCCCTTTTCATCACAAATTATTTTTAAGTCCAGTACTACTTAGGTAGACTGTGGGATTCGAACCGGCATTCGCTTGGTTTGGAAACAAGAAAACTGACCACTGTGTTGTGGTTGCTCGCTTGGCCTATGATCCCGTGGAACCCCTCACCGCACAAAACAATGCAACCGAAAAAGAAAAGTCAGCCGATCACCCTAAAAATTGGCATGCATGCATCCGAGCTTGCAGTGTTCCAAGTAACTTACTCCCCCCCCCCCCCATGGCTGCCAACATTTGTGTACTCCGTGGGGGAAATGGTTCACTATATGGCATGCTGATCTGGAAGCAAAGAGTTCTTCAGCAACTACTTAATATTGATACGAGCAAGGCTTCCAACCAAAGTGGGCACCCTCATGTACTTAAAGAAGAGGCACACGAGTTAACCAAGCCATCACCCAGCTACTTTGCAATTTGTCATCATTAGTCATTACAGCCTGTCAAAAATTCGCAAATCGTTTGTGTTTGCCTGATTTTGAATTTGTCATTTTGAGCATGATATCAAGTGGTGGTAATACATAGCTGATAAAAACGCTTGGAGGAACAAAATTTCAGCTCAACATTCAACAACAAACATGTAAGTTATTTAAGAACAATTGAAGTTTGTCTTTGTCTTGCTTTTCAAAGCTAAAGCATTTTATTAAATTACGATGAAAAAAAAATTAAATTCAAGGCTTCTAAGGTCATAGCTAACAATTTCAAGGCCTTGAAATTGTTATTAACAAATGCAAGGACTTTCAAGGATTTCAAGCATCGCGTGCGAAGCCTGATCTTGGTGTCACATATGACAGTGTCAGCTGGGTTGATGCATCGCTTACAAATCGGAGGTTGAGGGTGGTGGTGAATGGGCAGGTTTCTTCTCAGAGGTGAGTCAAAAGTGGTGTGCCTCAAGTTAGGGTTATCCAGTTTCTGCATTTTCCGGTTTAGGATACCCATATTTAACAAAGGCACATATTTATACCTCTTGCGAAAAAAGTTTTTTTTAAACCTATGTTACTTCTCTACAGATATACGGTATTTTTCGGTACCACTTCCTGTTTAATTATACCCTGTGTTTTTTAGTTTGTTGTGTCTGTTGGTGTTTTACCTAAGTGACAATCAAGACCATCTGCGGACTCTTTCGTTCGTTACGAATCAATTTACTACAGTATTATATTACCTCCATTTTTTCGCGGCTACTCAGTTTCGTAAAATCCTTCTCAACTCTTTCAGCAACTTCAGGTTTTTCAAAAGTGAGCGGTTTTGCCGGAACCTAAAAATATATTAAAGTCAGAATCACCTGTGCGTGTCACAAGATGAAAATAGAACACCAGCATTTGCAAATTCAGCCGTACTCTTCAGTCTTGAGTCAATCTGAAGCACTGTTTTTGAAAGCTGTACAAAAATTGTCTAACGACATAACATACCTTGATCACATCTAATGCAAAATCGGCATCATCCAAATGTTGTGTGAGCCTTTGTTGAAGAGCGAGAGCTTCCTTCTCTTCTTCTTCAGCAAGTTCCGCGTCAGAGCCGTCAAACCCTAAACAACATTACAGCCATTAAAACTACAGCGATATAATGCATGAACCAATAAGCAATGTTCAGAATTTGTGAAATAGATCTTATTGTTTTCGTCCAATACATACTAGTAACCTGACGTTTTCCAGTTTACTCCAGTAATTGCTTTATACAGTACATCCGAAAAATATTAGGAATCATGTCGTTTCATAAAATATCAAGTGAAATTTTCCAACACTTGAGGCAACAACCGAATTACCGTACTAGTGGCACAACATGCATTTTATTTTTCCAGATTTCTCCAACTGCATCGTCACCATCTATATGCGTTCACTTCCATAACTCTGCCAAATTTTTACCAATTTTGAATACACAATTTACGTCGTTCTTACGAGAATTATCCATTGGTACTAATAAGTAGTCGATAGCTCAAACAGTTTTTGAATTATTTACACAGTGAATACGGCATTTGCTACCGAAGTGAGCATAATTTGTGAGAAGCTTGAAGAAGATGGGAGAGGACTGCAATTTTAACATCTTTTCGTCAATTTGCAACATATGATGGTGTATTTCCTTTTGTTGAATTTGAGCATACATTTTGTGTTTTCTAATAACACCTTCAATTATTAACATAATTTCTTTCTTTAAACCACTTAAAGTAGTATGAAAATAGCCAAAACGGAGTTATAGATGTCTAAGTTTGTTACTTGGCCAGAGCTTAGTGAATCTAATAACAGTTCATGAAACTTTTCGTTTGCATAAATTTCTAATTAATAAATTAATATCACTGTCACAACTAAAATATGTTTCTACATCACTTGTCACTTTTTAAAGTTCATGTTGTGCCTAACTCTACAAGGTCTCGCTTTTGGTAAAAAAAAAAGAAAAAACTCCACAGGCACTCACAATTATTTGTAGCCCACTGCTTGAGAGTTTAAGGCAGTTTTGTAGCAAGCCTGCACAAAGGTTGTATGGGGTTTTGCCGTAAATAAGAAATTTTTTTTATTTTTCCAGTATACAATTATACTGGGCCAAGACAATATTTTTTTCTTTCAAATTCATTCCATTAACCCTTAGTGAACCATGAATATCATTCAACATCCTCACCAAATGTTCTTGGGAGGCCACGAACGTCATATGACGTTCACTCAATTTTCGCGGTCCTTTTGTTATATCCATTTACGATTTTTTTGGGCAATTTATATAGCCTAGTGCTACTAACCTAACTACCGCAAAATAGGTGTATTTTTTTTTTTCATTTTAAATTCAAAATTGATACATAGATAGATCGGAATTGTTTCACCTCTATTTGGTTCAAGTTGTATAAATCGGGAACTCGGGCTTACCTCCAAAATCTTCGTCCACATAGTCGGTAGAGTAGTACATGGATTTCTTCTTTCCCCACGCTTTGTCGTTCGGTAAGTCTAAATGTTGAAAAATTGTTTACGTTACAAGACTGTTGTCACCTATTCGTTTTTACCAACAAATTAGTAAATTAGGAGTTGTTTACCATCGTTTTCATCTTCGATATCACTAGCCATGTCCATCGGTTCATCATTGTCGCTATCCGTTTCATCCTCGTCCTCGAAACCAAGAGGTAAAACTTCTTCCTGGGAACAAAATATGAGTTAAAAAAATATGTTTACTTGGTGAAATTTATGTCTGCCGTTAGCCACTGCTTAGCAAGATGTAA
Organism: Lithobius niger; assembly: GCA_023313725.1. Lineage (NCBI taxonomy): Eukaryota > Metazoa > Arthropoda > Chilopoda > Lithobiomorpha > Lithobiidae > Lithobius > Lithobius niger. Next base: position 253,539 of record JAHWFP010088044.1, on the reverse strand, counting down.
GGCAACTCGCGGCAGAGTTGTCAATTCTAACAACCTAATTTTTGCGTGACAAAAATACTCCTCAGTCAAATTAGTCTTAGACGAGTAAAATATTATTTTAACCCTTATTTGAATCAAAACGGTTTATACTGAAAATCGATTGATTTTAACCATTCCACCCCGAGGACGGCAGGCTAGTGAAGAAACAATATTTTGGTGAACAGTACGGAATACTTGAATTTCATGATATTTATGCTTTGTAGGCCTACACTACGGAAAATCCAAAGAAATCTATTAGCGAAGTTGCAAAAGAAACAGGACTGCTGTGCAGCGTTCCTGAAGCTGCTATCTATCGTTGCAGAACCGAGTTCAAAGTATGTGGTGGGTGTTTGATTGCGCCACGTAAACGAATGCCAAGCAATGGATAATGCTTCGTACCGTTCTGTGAAAGAAAAAATATCAACGAAGAGTTAACGTAAAACTTACATGCAAGCTTGGCTGCAATAAAATGATATTTTCTTCGATGCCACGATGTCGAACAGAGATCAGAACCAGGTGCGTTAACTGAAGATGCGGAAACATTGTACAACCACAACCGTCGTACGCAATCCACGGAAACGCGTACGCAAAAATACGACGAATTTACACCTTCAACAAGTCGGGAAAAAGTTCATGTTTTTTGTCGAATTGACGACAATACAACTGTTGAAAAGTAACGTGTCGTAAACGAATACGATTTCTCTACCAATAGGGATGGACGATAATGCGATATTTCGATATTATCGCGATATACATCACACGCGATAGAGTTATTGCAATGCTTTACATGTTTCGCGATCATCGAAGCTTCGACCTCAATTTGTCTGGTTAACATCGGAGCGTAATGTTGTCAATAATTTCGCTAAATATTGACCGATTGTAAATATACACCATTTTATTAGTTTTTTTTGCCAACTTTCCAATGGTGCAAAACCACAAATCTCTAGCTGTACCCATTTCGAAGTTATATCCAATAAACCATTTAACATATGTTTTTAAACAAACACGGCCTCTACATGGATACGAAAAATTAACAGGACTAATGACACAAAGTGATTGTCTGTTGATATTTTCACATCGTAACAGGTCACTTAATTGTGCAGAAAATGTACGGATTGCGCACACTTTTATTTAGGTAACGTATTTTTCTGAGTGTGGCTTATAGCAGTTAGCAAATCTCAGGTCCTTGCCATGCCGATTGCATCGGCAACATATTTTATATTTTTATTTTTTATTTTTATTAATAAGCGTTTTTAAGATTGTACATTTGACTAAGGATGTTTTAACCTGTATTTTTATTTCTTTTTCCATCTTTTTATTGTTCATTTTATTCATGTGAGCTGCTTCTTTAATTTCGGACTGGGTATAAGAGGAGAATGCGCTCCCTTCTCAGTCCCATACAGTTTCTTTGCTGTATAAATGATTTATTTATTATTATTATTATATTATTATCTGCAAGTGCGGCTTATGTTGTATTTCAAATACTTAAAATATTTGAAAGTGCTTAATTATTTTGAATACATAAGAATAATTTTTGTTTATAATTTTGTATTAACACTACACTAACTAGAACTATTATGCACGTCCATTTAGGCCTAGAAGCAGTAGTACTAGGCCTAAACATGTATAGTTAGTAGGTTTACTGTAGGAGTAGTGCTGTTATAACCAATTGATCAAATTAAGACAGCTTGACCTACATGTTAAGAAATATTGCATATCAAGGTGCTGCAATAATCGCGTAGCGGACATTTCATTATTGCCCATCCCTATCTACCAAGTCCAAATTTCTCTTGGACGACAATGCGACAAACCACGCCGGTTTTGGGGTTTGCTTTCCCTAAACATCAGCGACAAAGCATGCTCACTGAACAAAACGCTAAGCTATTGTTTTAAGTGGTGGAGGTGTTTGCCAGCGTGCAGGTAAAAAACTACCGAGGGGAATGAAGGATATTCATGTTAATGCTGGCCATAAGAAATAAAATGTTTGGACAGGCACGACAGAAGCGTGAAGTGTTAAGGGCTGACAACTGCCTTAAATGTGCCAAGTAAGGATTGGAGTAAGACTTTGTTACAGTTTGTTCTGTCACCACCCCCCCCCCCCCATCCCCTCTTCAAAGCGGTCTTTTAAAGGCCAAACCAAAATTTCTAATTTTGGAAAGAGAAATCAATCCCGTTTAACAAAAACGTGATTTAGCGTAACACTGCTTAACAAAAAATTAAAATTATTATGGATCTCGAAACTCGTTACTAATGATGTTTATAATCGACAGAATTATTAGCTATTGTACATGAGTTAGGTCAAGGACACGTGCCTGAACTTCAGGGCCCCAAATCCGTTGATTATAACCATCATCAGTAATGAGTTTGGAGAGCATCTTACATGAATGATCGCCACAGTGATAGAAATGATCACTCCCCCCCTCCCCCCAGTAAATACCGGAGGTAAAAACAATGCGTGTCGATTTGAAACCTGACTAACAAACAAACCAACTCTAGTGTTATGTCAAGTTTTACGAACATTGTGGAATAATAATAATAATAATACACAGCCAGAAGCAAGCTTAAATGGCTGGAAAAAAAGAAACTACAATTGGTCAAAGCATTCTTTCCAAGAATTATAGCTGGGAGCCTCGACAACATGACATGGAAAGTTGTTCTAGACATGCACAGCGCGATTGGGAAAAAAATTCTTTCGTACGTTCACATACTGCTTAAGTTTATATCTGTGACCTCTGGCTCCAACGAGTGGGACAGCATGAAAAAAACCACCCAGGTGGGCACTTTCAAGCTTACGTACAATCTTGAAAACCTGTAACAAATCTCCCCTGTTTCTGCACTCAACAAAAGTAGTGAGATTAAGTTTCTTAAGTCCATCCTTCATAGGTAAGAGAATGCAGCGACGGCAAAAGGCGAGTTGCTCGACATCATCAGGGCTTGACTTAACCCCCCCCCCCCCCAAAAAAAAATGACTAGCAAAACTGCGATGCGAAATGAAACTTGTATAGCAGGCTCAAAATGTTGATTACCAGGTTATGTTTGATTTACTTATACAAAAAAATAGGGCTAACACACTTTTGTCAACAGACGGGACCTTTCAAAGCTCTTGTTGCATTGCTGGAGTATTTCTTAATTTAGTTTTTTAATTTGAATTGTATAGAAACACTAAATATTTTAAGGCAGTAAAATTGACATTCGTACAACTTCAAGAGAAGCGCACTTATTCCCCCACCCCGTTCCTGCTAGCCTGGTGGGTGGACTATGCCCACTACAGTTGCAGGGAGGGAAAATAACTTGTTAGAAAGCTAAATGATATCAGTTGCTGTTTCCAATCATCGGTCAAATAGCTGCTGTGGAGTACAACATGTAGCTTCGAAATCACCGAGGACTAATGAGATTCCCAACGAGTAACGAGATCCCCATGGAGTAACAAGATTAGCGATGTAAAATTTTGCGCCACAGCCCCACGCAAAATAAAAATAAAAACTACTTCGCAAAACAACAATAATGCATCGCAAAGTGCAATCTGCAACTGCTTATGTCCCCCAAAGCGGAATTTTCTGCCACTGTTTGCGACACCAATTGTCAGGGAAATCGCAGCTAATCTGTTTTTTTTTGTATGGTTACGTGCATATTTATTGGTTTTTACTGAATAACTTTTCATTACTTTATTCTATTTATCTGGCTCTTCCATCAACGGAAAGGTCTCGTCGAGACGATTAAAATGGTGTATTGAAATGTCTAAATCGGTCAAAAATTGGCGAAACGGCACAAATTTGGTCAAAATGGCACGTTTTGTCTGCGCCTGTACCAGATTATCTGCGGCATAGTCACACCCCTTTCTGCCTTCGGGCTTATGTCGAGCCCTACTCGTCGTTGTCTAGTTTCCAGAATGTGAGTGATTTTTGACTGAAGCAGTTTAAATAACTCATGCATTTTTCATGCTATATTTTTGCCTTTTTTTTAAGCAAGTGTTTGTTCATTTTACACATAAATAAAATATACACATACAAGTTAAAATCAGTTCAAACACTTTGTTAACAACGGCATCCAATGGTACTAAAATCAATAAATCTCAAATTCTTTCTTTTTATTGTATAAAGCATTGTATCCAATGAAGTTTTCTGTTTAGACTTTAGTAGGTTACAGAACAGTATTTAAAAGAGAAAAAAAGGGCCTATTATTCCGATAAACAAGTGCACATCACATTATTTTTCCTTGAAAACGATCAAAGTTGTATCCTACGTTTAGAAATGTGAAGAAATGTGGCTAATTTCATTAAGTATATTTCTTAACCAAATTGAAAAAACTGCAGCATTTTGGTAGTTTGGATAGTACAGCTTAAATCAAAGTACCTCTTCCTCATTCTCCTGTGGCTTCCTTTGCCAGGATGTTCCCCTATCCAGCAAGATCTAGAATAAAACAAACAAAATGTGACTTTTCAAATGTTGCCCATTCCTACGACCATGATACAAAACAAAAGAACTTACCTTTTCACGTCTTTCATGAAAATTATCTATCTCATCATAGACGTAGCTTGATGAATTAGGATCTGGTTGGTCATCTTGATAGAGAGCTTCATCGTCCGACCCGAGAGCAGATGGCCGATTCTCTTGAGTCTTCCGACCACACCCTTTCCTAACATGTACCAAACTACATTTTACATTTCAGTCTAAATAACACATTCTACACACATTAGCCGAAAAAATATTATGGTTACATTTCCATTTATCACAACTTCTGAAACTAATTCAGTAGGCCTTCCCACGTTTGATGTCTGTTAAACATTATTTCGTGCCTGCGGCATTGCATAGGGGTTCGAGGGGGGCTGCTACCCATCACAAAAATGGCCATCTCTTTAAAACTTTGGAACCTCTGCATTATGCCTCCTAACCACAAAACTTTCAACCTCAAAAGCTCCCCCACCCTATTACTTTCATATCTTCTCCAATTCTTGCGTTATTTTTCAGGAACTACAGAAATCTTAAATATTTACTGAAGTTAGCCTAATAGGGCCTACATCAAAGGAATTAAAAGCAGTAGTGGCAATTATTGGTTTTTAATTAAAAATTTAAAAAAAGGCCAAACTAAAATTAATTATGTTTCGTTCCTTAGTAGAATAAAACAAGACGGCTTTTAGAACACCACTAACAAGTAACAGCTTATAATTATCTAAATGTCACGTGCCAAATAAACAAAAAAAAAACAGCAATTTTACATTTTTGCCAGTAATCCTTTAGCTTCCTACTGGCCCACCTTGAAAAAACATTCATTCCAGATGTGCATTAAACAAGATCAGATATTGCCAAACTAATTTTGCCAGAGATCAGAAAGATACGGTAACAACTCATCTCTTCTAAGCTTCACAAAAAAGTCCGTTAACGTTGACGCTCATTACTGTGGAACACTATTAAATTTACCTCTGCCACTCTAGTGGGAGGAAAATTTAAAGTGGAAGTAAATGCCACTAAGCTTACGCGGGGCCGTGGCAATGGTTGCGGCAACTATTATCTCTGCTAATGGCTTCTTGACTGGAGGGGGAGGGAAGGGGAATGAAGTGGGGAAAGTTTGTGCTTCTGGGATGGTGGAACAGGAGGGGAAATAGGAGTGAGGGTTGGGGCTTTTTTTCTTTTCCTGGTTATGCAGCATCATCGCCATTAATGCTTTGCCTTCTAGCTGCTTCGAAGGCAAAGCAACAGCAGAAGCATTAGCAGCCGCAACCACCGCAACGACCCAGCGAAGGCGTAGAAGAGATACTATGTGATCTCGAAGCATTCTAATCGCTATTTGCTCATAAAATGATTAGCACTTTTGACAAACAAAAAAAGAGCTGTATACTTTGCCGTGACTTCAACGCATTTCTGCCGAACCTTACGCAACGATTTATTTTAAAATGACCGATATATGGTGTCAAAGATGATGCAAGTTGAATCCAATCGTCTAAATAGCATGGGGAGATGGGGTATGTAGATAGAAATGGAAGTCGAAAAACCATAAAGAGACCGCTGATTGACAAGCTGATCAGCTGCTGGGTTGATGAATTAAAGTCGATACGATGAAGGCAGTATCTCTGATCCCGGTAGCAGGATCAAGGTTTGAAAGACTCTATTCAGGCTGGTGAATCAGTTGAAAACTAGAACTTGTATCTTGTTAAAGTGAACGTCATAACCGGCCTAATCACACGATGCCCAACTTAAACCTCTAACCAAACCTGAACAACTCTATAAACTAATCTAAGCTTTCCTAATAACCTTTTTTTGTGTTTGCCAGGTTCCATATTCACCGTGCTGCAGTCCCGGCAACGCGTCCAAGATATGCATGAAACAGTTACGGCCCAACTGGGACTAGAGACACTGCGTTAATCCCACCTGAACCTTCTAATTGAAAACCGGCAGCCACTTCCACAAACCACGCTTATGGGAAGAATAGGTGTCTCCTCACCGATCAATTTCATGTTGCGCTAGAATTATGTAAAATGATCAGCTGAACAACATTTTCCCATACCATTTTTGGGGCAAAGGCTTTGTTTGGCCTACAGAAATTACTCAAACCGGACTCTTTGCATTCTAGCCTCACCGCGTTCGTTAGTGTCTCGGATAGCTCATACATTATTTTTTTGTAAACAGTTCAGATAGGCGGGTTGTTGTCCGTTGCGTGTGGTTTTGTTGTTATTGTCGGTTAGGTTAGGTTATAGGTACCGGCTTTTGTTTGGTGTTTCACCTTTAAGGAACTGGTTGGGGTTTGTTGTTTCACTAGTGGGGCAGTTAATTCATGCTTCCCTGCGTGGCGTCGGCTAGCGTGCCGGCAACATGGATGACGTCACGCCAAACTCCGGAAGTGCTAACTTTGACCCTTCACCGTGCCCAAACGGTGCCTTTGGCCCAAAAATGGAAGAGGAAAACGTTATTCAGCATGTAATTCTTAGTTCATTAAAAAAAAAAAAATTAAAATCGGACGAGAGACACTTATTCTTCCCTGTTCCCAAACCACCAAGTGTTCTTATCCTCGATAAAAAAAATTGTACTTTCGTGCAAAGACTGTGCCCAAGGGGTGGGAGAAGGTCATTACAAAAAGCATTAATAATTTCCCCCAATGAAATCCAGCCCCGTGTGCCCAAAGGACACTTAGTTGGGTCCTTCGAACTTACACCCAGTTCGCCTACAAGTTAGCTGTAATATTACCTTCGTTTCCCCATCCTCCTTTAGTCTGTTCACGGATACACTTTAGAAATAACAACCGTTCAAATATGTAAGTCAACGTAAGTCCTGTCGGTCAAGCATGTTTTTGCACGCTGCAAGGGCACGTTGCAGCTTTCCTTGGAGCTCCCGCTCAAAGCCATCAACCCTAGAGATTCGGAGCCAGATTTCAGTTTTAGTTTTGTTCACCATCCATTGGGAAAATTTTTAATATTTCAAAAATAAAAATTTAGCACCTTAATTAAACAAATAAAATTGGCCAAAAGTGTTCTGTATTAACTCATTGGCCAAAAGCCGTTTACATCTAAAATATGCTGAGATAAAGCTTCATTGTTATATCTCAGTAGGCGTTACCGAAACGCGGGCGGCGATTTTAATTATTTTCGGCGATACCTTCAGCCACGATTATGGTCTGTTCAAATGGTTCAAAATGATAGAAGTAATTGTTGATGAACTACTTAGAGAAGTAAAACGTTCTTATGCGGAGAAACAACAATGTAAGTTGTCAACACTTTTAATCGTAATGAGTTTGGTTTCTAATTTGCTTTTGCTAATAGTGGTATTTAATTTTTTTTTTCCCGATTTCAGTGTCAGATGACCATATTTCTGGGTAAGTATTGACGTCAAGACGTCAAAATCGCATCGCAAACTGCGTTACGAGAGTGTCAGTTGTTAAGTGGATAAGGAGAAGTGGCTTGGCAAAGGCTCTGGTGGAAATGGTAAGAGCGAAGGACTTGAGCTAAAATTCGAAGTCTAGTCACATCGTTGATTGAAAAAAAAATAAAAGATCAGTGGCGGTTGTCACAAAATAAGCGGATCGGAGCAGCACCCCCCCCCCCCCCCCACCAACTGTACTGCGCTTATGTTGAGACAAGCCCCTACTACGGCGGCACAAGTACGTTTAGTGCCTGTGAGCAATATTAGTATTTTTTGTTTCGTAATCTTGATTTGTGGTTTTTGCGTCTTAATATGTGTCTGCATTCATGTCATTTAAGATGACAATGCTACTGACTCTACTTTTATAACAGGGCGCGGGTCAAACCTCACAGTGTTTCCCCTTTTTCCAGTCATGCGTCTCACACACATTCACTTCCGGCTTGGCGAGGCATCCGGTGCGGGCAGTCGACGCCAATCTCGCAGGGAACGAAGCATGAATAAAGACACTCAACTTTCATCTGTATCTTATTTCTAACCCAAGGAAGACCCCTCCCCCAGTAAACCCTTCCGACAAGTGGCCCCCGAACAGGGACAACACATTGCCCTCCCCACATTGCCAACATAACTTCACCAAAAGAACTACCCCACTCCTCGTGCACCACCCTAACAAAATCATTTGTCCACTCCAACCCCCCTCCCCACCAAGCAGCCACAAAATAGCATCTTCTCTTTCCTTCCATCCCAAAACTTTCTCCTGAAGCCCTCCAACAAAACAAATCAACATGTTTGAAATGGTAAACCTAAACGACCAAACAGAGCGTACCAAATGCACCACTGTTGGTGACAGTTTGGCTCATTTCCTGCTAATATCCGTGTTGATGCGGCTTGATTGACATCAACATCGTCAGTGTTGAATATGTTTCGTCAAAACTGTTACGTTGCGCATGCGCAAACCTCCACCCCAGCAAACCAGCTCCCTGAGATGGTTCGCAATTTGGCATTGCTCTCGTCTGGTCACATCTATTAGCCAATCCTGGTCAAATCCATTAGACAGGTCAGGTCGTGGTGAAGGCATGACGTATCGTATACTCTGCTGAGCTGTATTGTAGTTTAGGAAGTTACTGAACGGCTGACGCAACATCACTGCGCACGCGCGACGTCAAGTTGGGAGCCAAACTGTCTGTAACAGTGGTGCGTTCTGTTCGCTGCTTTAGGGAGGTACTGAAAATCTCCTCTTCTCCACACATCCCATAAGCCACATCCTCATCCTCTCCAAAACAACTCCCTAGTATCAAGGGATCCTGCCTAAGTCCTGTATGAAAGAACACTCTCCCAGTCCCCATTGCACCCCTCCTAGCCAGGGCCCACTTTAGCTGTCATGTACCATACGGTGGAGGTATTCCCTACATCATCCTCCTCCACAAGACCATCTCCTCACTGATCCTTGGCCTTCTATCTCTATCCCAGCCCACTTCTCATTTAAAATTAACACATTTCATCGCCAACTTCCTACTACGTTCCACCCATCCCGTCTTACTCATGATTTTGACATACCTGTAAAATGCAATTGAACCCTGAACACTCTATTGTCCCACCCCTGGTAAACGAGTATTGAGTCTTACCCTACCCAAAGTTGGTGGTGTTCACTTATTTCGGTTACGGACATCAAAGGGGAATTGCCACCAAATGACAAGCTGCAGCATCTCTAGCCATTTGCTGCTATCTAGTTCTGTCTAGCCCTTACTTTCAACAGGTGAAGGAACGCCCAAACATACTTCTTTTTACACAAGCAAGCAAGCCATGTGCCTCCTTAATTACTGAGTGTAAAGTTGGTGCACCCACTATCACCAGGAAGAAATCGGTATAAGCGTAACGACATCACAGCAGTTTTTTCAATCTATCGACCGTTTTAAAACGCAGATTTTGAACCGCTAGATGGACGCCATCAGGAGCCTATAAATTTTCCTGGCGCCATCTAATGACGGTTATAAATGTCAGTTCATAAAACTTAACGCACAATTTCAGATTACAGTAGTCTCACCAGATTCTTGCGAATTTTCAACACAGTATTCATCCGTCTTCGTCAGGCACTAAGAGTTTGTAACTACATCGTTTTGGACATCGCGATTCGAAACCGGTGCTCGGCGTGGCTCCTCGCGATGTCCAAAACGATGTAGTTACAAACTCTAAAAACCCTTAGTACCTGACGAAGAGGAACGAATACTGTCTGTTGCAAATTCGCAAGAATCTAGTGAGATTCCTGTAATCTGAAATTGTGCGTAAGTTTTCTGAACTGACATTTTTATTGGTATGAGCTTTCATAGTAAAAACCGCTACTGTATTTTTAAAATGACAGTTATATCGTTAACCTGGACTGCCTGCTTCCTGGTGCCCATGGATGCACCAACTTTACATTCAATAAATAGGGAGGCTCGAGGCTAGTGAGTTGTGTAGAAAGAAATTTCTTAGCGCATTCCTTCGCTTGTTGAAATCAAGTGCTACATAGAACTAAATAATGGTAGACGGCGCTAGATGCTGCAACCTGTCATTCGGTGAACAGGCACCTTTTATGTTCATTGTTCAATAATAAAAGGAAGCTGAAAATAAACAGTTTTGTACAGTATTCGGAAATACAAAAGAATTGGATACCAATGGAAATGAACATTTCTGAAATCTTCTTGTATGTTCAGAAGTTCTGTCGTATATGTGTCGTGCTTTCTGTGTACATTAGTGACTGCCAATAACTTAAGAGGAGTGCTACCAAGTTTACGTTAGGCTGTAAGAGCTTGTCACAAAACATACACTCTAGTTACCATCAATAGCAGTACGCTCACTTCGATTTACACTCATTTTCAAAGTTGGATATCACAGCAGAAGAAGAAATTCTTGTACGCTCAATATCTCGCACTTTTTGAAAATTTGCGAGATACTGACTGTGCAAGTATTTATTCTTCTGCTGTGATATCCGACTTTTATTTTGAAAATGAGTGTAAATCGCAGTGAGTGTCATGCTACTGATAGTGCTGTTGTCGCCTTTCAAAGTAAATTCAAACAAACATACGATCTAATCCGCCGATCAGTCACTCGTGATGTCACTCAAATGTCAACTTCTTACCTTTTTTTTTCTTAATTATTATTTTTTTTTTTACCAAAACAGCATTGTTTGCTTATGACAGAAAAGAACTCGCCCTCTGATAATCAGACGTCATCTCCAATGAGTATTTCTTTGCCACTTGCGTATAGGTCTTATTGAATGTAGCAAAACCGTGTCTAATAGAAGCCAAAACTTAGCATGCTTGATACAAACGGCTTTCAACAGCTACAAATTCAGCACAAGTCACCCTGTAGTTTTGGTTCTTAGGTTAAATGCCGTTTTGCCGAACATATTGGGGCCAGCATTAGAGTTGGTGGACCGCCGTAGCATCTGCAGAGTTGTCAGTACTAGTGGAAGAATAGTTTATCAGGTAAGTAAAATAGTTTTGCATCTTATTGGGATTTATTTTACCATACAGCGAAACCTCTTCATGACTGTACGCATGGGTCTTTGGAAGTAGAATGTTATATCAGGTTTATCGTTATAAACACTCACTTTTAAATGCATTGTTGCTTGAAGAGCTTTGAAAATAGTATTGTTATAATAGGTTTACTGCTGTAAGAGATATTGTTATAACGAGCTTTAACTGTATTACGTAATACGTATAAACAGAATAACTGCAGAAAAAGAATTCAGAGAATCTAGATGTAAAATTTGGCAACGCTCGATTCTAGAGATGGGTCAGTTTTGATGAAGAAGTTTTTCATCATAGTTCATAGCCATTCAAAACAGTACAAGAACTGTTTAGTCAGTCCGTGTATTATTAGTAGCTTGCACAGAACCAAGCACCCCCTACCCCCTAATTAATACAATTTCATGTTCAGAAACATGTAAGTAGAAGAAAGGGTTTACTACTTGGCTGCACGAAGGTGCAACCAACACAACTAGGAAGTCTGGAGGTGCCTCCGGAAGCTGTAGCAATTTCTGGTACTGTGAAGTTTTATGTGGCTAATGGTGAACTTGTTACACTAATTTCTTTTTAAGGGTCTGGAATCAGTGGCGTAACTAGTGGTGGGGGAGGGGGCGAAGGGGCGATCTGCCCTCCCCCTCCCCCATAAGATTTCGAAGGCTTATTCCGCAAATTGGACAAGTCCCTATTTGCATAGCTGACTATTCTGAAGACATATTTTATTTATAAAAAAATAAGTATCTAATATGAAAAACTGAAAGATTTACATTACACATTATTTTAGTGCTTATAATGCAATCAGCAAAACTGATTTTATAAAAATGTTTTCAACGGCACTTTACAAGGTCAGAAAATAACAAAAATTAGTCATCTTCCTCCACACCATTCGGCTAAATGGCTAGTGTTGCCCCCTCAGTGCAAAACCCTAGTTACGCCACTGTTTGGAATAGCTAACTGGTGACTGCAGAAAACAAACTAGTCATTGTGTTTTGTGGAAAAGTGCGGAAAAAAAGTAGTCTACTATTAACTCTTCTCGAAATCATGCTACAAGATTTTGACTATTTAGCTACGGTACTTCATGTACTTTTTTTTATATTTTCGCAGGTGGTTGGTAGTTCCGGCAAGTCATACACTTGCTTCGGCAATGTAAATTATTGCTCCTGCCCATCATTTAAATTTTCAGGTTTGTACTCGCTAACTACTGAGGTTACAAAATGGCAGACATTTTACTGAAGTTATATCAATTTTTTTTTCAGTTATCAAAAAAGGTGAAAACTTCACTGTGAGTACATTTGTACCAATTAAAATTATTACAGCGTTATTGAAATCATTAGTTTTTTTTATGTTTTTCATGGTCGCTACTTCATGTTTGGTCACGAGTGAATTGGGAAAATTCTGACTAGCCTCTGGTCCTTAAACTGCCCTACAAAATATAGTTAAAAAAAAAAAACCAATGCAAACAGCAAGCATGATGCCATATCACTCACCCCCAACCTAAGTCTCAGCTCCTTACGGTCCTAACGAATGGAATGCGAAGAATCCAGTACAGGTCTTCAACTGCAGCGGTGGCCGAACCCTATTCAACAGTGCCAAAAGTGCTAGCCTATCTTGTGAAAACCATCAGCTCTGAGATTGGAAAAGTCAAAATGACAATATGAAGCTTCAAAATAACAACCAACTTCAGAAGTCCCCGATCGAAGTCGTCACGTACTGCCAAAGAGAGGTTAGGATGTCAAAAAAACGTACTCGGCAAAGTAGGAGTGAGGTGTTTTTTTCTGCAAACCACCCAACTTGAAGGCCTGCAGAAACCACGAACGAGAGGGCCCGACAGTCTATTGCTGTTAAAGCAGAAGAGGAACTTGAGCATGTGATCAAAGACAATGCCGACACCCCTCCACCCCAACCCCCTCCTACATCGCTATAACACCCGTCAACAAGCCGCCCAAACCAGCCAACAGGACTGCCCTCCTGTCTTTTCCATCCCTCTTGTTGCCCCAAACAACCTGAAGAATCTCCCACACTCGAAGAACGTCGTGTTCACCAATCCATGCAAGGAATTCGTGTCAGTCACAGAACACCAACAGGCTGTCGAAGGGGGAGACGGGAGGAACGGGGTGGCCACTCATGTGTTTGACACAAAACGACATTGGGTTGGAAGAAACACTGGTGCTCCTAAAATCCAACACAAACAAGGAATTCCACCTTGAAGCACGAAAGTGTCTTGCAATTCTGCACCTACGCCTCAAAAAAGTTCCACTCGTGAACTTTCATGAACCCGCCTACCAAGGGATCATCAAACTCGTAACTCCCGAGCTCTCACTAGGCCTCTCTTTCCTTACTTCTGCCTCATCATCAAACTGAGGCCAAGCAGAGTCTTGGAACGAGCTGATGCTGTACAGGGCCGGATTTAAGCTCTTGCCGCCTGTAGGCTCGACTATAATGCCGCTCTTCAATGCCCCAAAACGTCCGGGCCGGCGGGAGCTTGCGAAAAATGTAATTTATCCCCCCCCCAAAAAAAAATCCAGCACCTTTCTTAATTTGTATGTTCGTTTGCGACCCATGAAAAATTGGTAGGGCAAAAATAACTTGTGCTCTGTTATTGAGCAAAGTAATTAAAAGTAACCTATTTCCGTTGCCCTTTGAACTTCGAAAATTTAAGGATTTATTTACAAGGGCCTTATCTCTTTCTTGCCTTGTTTCCCGCTTAGTTTTACTCGCTCATTTTATTTCACTACTAGATAAACGCGTAGCAACCAGCCTAACACAAAGTGGCCAGGCAATGAAAAGTTCGTAAATAACGTAACTACGTTTTAAATAATAAAAAAAAGTCAGTATAAGCCCTACTCACGTATAGCACCTAATCAGCACCCAATCAGTACTGATACGACATTGACTTGATGGAGAAAAAATGTTGAAGTGTTATACCCTGAACAATTCAGATATTTTTGGGGAAAAAATGAGCCTTTGTCAACCTCAAAATCGGTCTACGTGGTACTGTACCATTACTATTGGAAAACATTAATGATATGTATTGCACTCGATAGCAACGTATTTATAGCGTCATCTCTTCACACAAGGCGGTATTTCTTAACTTTGTTAGTCTGACCTGAGGTTAGCTTAATTCGAACAGTTGATGGCGCTAGCATTTAGTTAATAAATTCTCGCACCAGCTTTTCTCACGTACGATTGTATTTAAGCCGTCATGCCACCCCTAAAAAAGTGCCGCTATATGCCCGGGCCTCTCGGGCCTACTTATAAATCCGGCCCTGATGCTGTAAAGGGAAAATTCGTATTAATTCTGTTGCATCACCTAGCTTGTGGTGTTTTGTGCCTCAAGAAGATGGACGATTGCAGTGTACTCGATAACTTTTCTACCGCAAATTTGTAGATGCATTAGTGTGTAGTGTTTCTCGTGAGGTTTGGCATAGTGTTAAAATTTGTGGCGAGTGAAAAAGTGATTAACAGCCACTCAGCATTGGCGTCGCTCACGCGAAATTGCCTGAGGGTTGAGCTGCAAGGTAAATTGGACAGAGAAAGAGCATATTTAATAAAATAAGCTAAAATATTAGGGGAGTATTTATGGATTCAAGTGAAAACCCGCTATGTATGTGTTTTTTTTCCGTGCAAACCCTGTTCTGAACTGATTTGCCAAAACGATATCTGCTGACCACAGCCATACTGGTCAAAACTGGGCAACTTGCCGATCATCGAATGATTGCCAGTATTTGAAAGTGTAAACAGGTAAAGCCTTCTTCCCACTGCTGCATCTACTGCGCTCAATTTAGCTACATCCTAAACAAATACGCGATTAATCGGCAGCGGAAAAAATAACTGGCCGCAGAGATCGTACACTAGTCTGTTACGCCATGTCAAAGGGACGCCTTACGTTCAGCAAAAAAAAAATGTCTCGGGTATCGCAGTAATTATTTTTATCTCCATTTCTGACTAATTTCACCTAAAATTCTTGCATTCCAATCAAAGGCTTAATGCACATAATTAATTTTTCTTCCCTATATCCCTCTATGGTATGAAATTTTAAGTAGCTACTCACAGTAACTTCTAAAGAGGGCATAGTATAACGGAAGGAGATTTTTATCGTTGTACCTACTGTACACTCGTTTATGAAACCATTCACATTTACGCGAACAGGTGTAGTCTTGCAGACATTCTTCTTAGTGATGTTGCCTCCCCGCACCTCCTAAAACTTCTCAGTGTACCAATTGCTTTATAGCGCTCTTACTTGTTACCACAAATACTTTAATGTACTAAAACAAAAAACTCCCGTTAATAAAATAACCAATGAAGTTAACTCTTCTGGGTTTAAAAATAACATTTTATAATTATAAGGTTTCGATCTGAAGGGAGACCATTCATGGTGAGTAGCCAAAGCGCTCCTACTTAGCAAGCTTATTAAGACTACCAAGCACAATTTTTTCCTGCTAGCCGATCCTGAGCCGAGCGCTTAAAAATGCCTGGTACACCGAGCAGAACCAAGCACCATTGTTAATCAGTACTCTCTAAATGCCAAGCAGGCTTCGAGAACAACAAATCATTTCACGAAAAAAGTCTGGTGTAGCAAGGCACTTTACGACTGGGCGCCTTATCCTAAAAATTTTTTTTTTCAATAATTTAAAAGTTTATAAGGTGAGACGACGATGAAATATGCACAATAAACCAATTATGATCACCTAATTCCAGCCAAGGCAGTAAGAATTTCGGTTGCCGGTGGAGGAAGTGATTTGGGAGAAATATGGTTGGTCACAAATTAATTAACCGATGGGGTGCTTGAGCCTTTGTTTTCGGTGCTTTTGATTCCGTAGGATGTTTATCAATGTGGCATCGCATGTTCGTAGTCGTGTGCCAAGTCTTAACGCGAGTCACGCCGCTCTGCTTGGTTAAATGGATGTAATTGCCCGGTATACCGAGGATTGCCAATCATGCTCTGCTCGGCAGCTCGGAATCGACAGCCTTAATTATTAAGGCTGTACAGATGCAGATACCGTATCGGTAAATCTGCAGATATTCAATGTATCGGAATCGGTACGTCTTAGAGATTCCTTTGCAGATACCACACTTCACCCTTGATGATGAAGAGTTTCACATTTCCTGCCTGCTGTCTGATACAGTTCTGGAAATTGAAGTGCAACACAAAGTTTCATCCTGAGTAAAATCATTATCTGCATCGAGAACTTTGTGTTCCCTACCTTCAGACGGTCACGATTCCAAAAATAACAGTGCAACACGAAGTCTCTTCTTGAATTAAATCAGTATCGGTTTAACAGATGATATGCGGTATCGGATCGGTAGAAGTGGTATCGGTACAGCCTTATTAATTAATCAAATTTTTTTTTTTTACGTACCTTTTAACATTGAGCTTAAATCATAGCAGAGCAAGTAACAAGCAATTGATTAAAGCTCCGTTTTTTTTTTTGTTTCAGTGCAAGCATATTTTGGCCTTGCGTTTAAGTGAAGCAATGAACCTTTCCGAAGAAACCCAAGTAACCGACCAATATTTAACGAAACTGCTTTATGATGCGGACTGAATACAATGAAAGAAACAATCAAGACAAAAATAAACTTATTTGTACCAATTTTATTATGAAATCGGTCAGTATCGGCGTAGTGCATTTACTGCCAATAATGACATTGAATAAAAAGAAAAGAAAACATTGACACAATACATATTTTGCATGCATACAAAACAAACACATCAGCTTTACATTTCTGCTATGACATTACACTCAGCTTTTATTCCTACTTACAACAAACTAAGTCAAGTGGGTGGTGACAGAGAATGATTTACAAGTGTACGTCATGGATTTGTCATCATATCTTGCAACAAAACTTAAAATGGGTTCCAAAATATTGCAATACCATATTACTCAATGATGGTCAGCAATAGCTTGAAAAATTTGCTATGAATGACAGACGCTCGGGGCCATAAAGGTTGTTTAGTATTACCAGTTAAACGAAAACTTTTTCCTTGCTTGGGTAGAAGGCGTTAAAATACCACGTTAATGTAATACAATGATAAAACTACAAGTCTGCAGAGTCTATTTTGGAGTTTCTGGACTTTTCACTTTGGTTGTTACAGAATCTTCCTTTGCCGCTCGTTTGGTCATCAATTTTTCTCAAAGCTGGCTGATGCATTTGTCAAAAGAGGCACTGGGGCTCAGGTCATGAATAAAGTAGAATTGAGAACTTTGCAAATTTCTATGTTGCAAGGCTGAGTTGATTCAGCATTTCATTAATCTCAAGCTGCTCTCCCCCACAGAGATCTGTAGACAGACTGCTTAGCCCTTGTTTGAGTTCGTCGTAGAGAATACTCTGTGGATGAGAACAAAGGCCCCTTGCTGCTGGCACTTAACTACAAAACCGGACTGGTTTTAGCAAGCTAAAATGTAAAAACTACTACTTGTTTGGGGCTCCGTTCTACTGATTGTCAGACAGCCAAGGTGTCTAACATTTAGTAGAATGACCCCCCACATTAGGCTTAAAGTTAAAAAGATGTCACTCAACCAGCGCTGCATCAATTATTTTTTATTTAGGATTTCAGCTGACAGGACTGCAAATTTCCGCCATTTTGGATGTTTCTATACCCTCACTTTACCTTTTCAATGGCCCAAAATTTAACTAATACTTTTAAAGCATTGATAGTTTGTGAGGTTACGTAAAATGTAAACATGCCGTGTTAATCCACTATTTGTGGAAGGGTCCTCAATTCTAGTTGTTTTGCCAATTATGAATTAGTAATAGCCGGTATCTAGATGCAGCCGGGTCAAATTGGCTCGATTTTGAAAAAAATTTTTATAGAAGGGCATGTCCGTTATATGTCAGACACATGCTCTACACGTATTTACAACGTAAATTTCCCTTTCTAATTTTGTAGTTGTGAATTGTGATCAGATCAAAATGGCTTGATTTTAACCAGTGGCTTGGACAACAATAGAGAATTTATGGTAGGTTAAACAACGGTGTGGTAAAAAAAACCGTCATCCCTCCTTGATTTGAGGTCTTTGTGACAGAGAAACAAGAGTTTTATTTTTATGTTGCCGGGGCTAACTTAATTCTTTAGGACTGCCTTAAACTATTTCAAATCTTTAGATTTCAGGTTATTAGTTACACATTTTTACTATACAGCAAATAAACTCTTTGTCTCCACCCACTTGGTGCGCCAACATTGTTACAATGCTAGGCAACATTTTTTTTTGCTTTATAGCAACCTAACGATACATGTTTACAAACCAAATACACAACTTGACAACGAGTAGCATAAACAAAACCTTCTTTGGTCATCATCTGTACTCTATAAAAAAGAACTTTTAAAGAGCAGAGTTTTAAAGATAAAAAAATGACACATGCAAGCAATACAGAGAAATACCTTAAAAAATTACTTACAATGAATCTGCTCAGGACGGTTTAAAGTTGCAGTCAATTACGTTTTTAAAGCCGTTCACATTCTACCACAGATTCGGGCTTCACATTTAACGTGTCTATTTACATTAACGCAAAAGCAAGCACTCCAATATTAACACACGACAAACTCCACACAATTATTCACTAACACGGTTATGAAATAATGACGGAAAGAGGATATTTAACTTATTGAGTGGTGTATTCATACATTATCCGGTGGTGCTATTTACATGAAATTGATAAAATGAGGATGTGAGCAAAATTAAGGCAGAATGATACAACGCGTACCAATATACAGTTCCAGTACCTACAGTAACAGAACAAGGATGATGAAAACTGCATCAACACGTCTGCAGACGCGCCATGGTTGACTTCCTTGCTTAACTATACAGCAAACCTGGTCTTGGTACGAATGAGAACGTACCGTATTCTCTTTGCCAATTAAATCTTAACTATCGAATATTAATTTTTAAGCGGTTGTAACAAGTTCAAGACATAGTCCAAGTACGCAACGACCAGATCCGAATTTCTGGGATACAGATTCTATTCGGATTTGGAAAAAGTTTTCTGTTTAGCAGATTTTTCAACAACTTTGCACATTCCAACAAACCATTTAAGGCAACTTTTTTTGT
This sequence comes from Lithobius niger, assembly GCA_023313725.1. Classification (NCBI taxonomy): domain Eukaryota; kingdom Metazoa; phylum Arthropoda; class Chilopoda; order Lithobiomorpha; family Lithobiidae; genus Lithobius; species Lithobius niger. The sequence goes on along the minus strand of JAHWFP010088044.1, from coordinate 234,120 downwards.
CAGCTTTCATTGGTGATTATATCAAATTAATAAATAATAAGGATCGGCCGATACCAATACTAGCGGTATCGGCAAACTGTTTTGATCAAATATCGGTTTTTGCGATATTTTCGCAAAAAATTGTCCATTTTTGATGTTCCAATACACCATTTTAACCATTTTTTCGAGAGTTTTCCAATGGTGCTAATTTCAGAGCCATAGCTTCAGTCGTTCTCAAATTATTTAACAAAAACCAAAAACAGGTTCCAAAAAACGCACTTTACTGCAAGATGCTTGCTCATAGAGCTTTGAGATTCAGAATTTTTCATCAAATTTTGTTTCTGAATATGGAATAAACGTTAACTTTGCTGGAAGTATTGCACTGAAGTATCGGTGATCTAGCATCGGACCGTAACAGGATCGGATCGGTCAAAGTTGGTATTGGCCGAGCCTTAATAAATAACGTTCAGAACTTATAGGGAGAAAAAAAAACAATTGAACAAGTTGCAAAAATGTTCACTAGATTTCAGGTCGACAGAAAATTCATTCTGTATTAAAAAGAAGACGGGCTGTAACTATTCATGTTAGAAAAGAAATTCGATACTGGCTCGTATTGAACCAGTCCACAAAACAAACTGGCAAGCCCTACTTAGTTACTCCTTTTGGTTTTTACATAATTCTTTAAAATTTAATTATCGTTTACTCCAATAATTTTTCCACTGCGGGAAAAAAATTGTTGCTTCTCATTCTCCTTGTTGGTGACAAAAACCTCCTGGTCAAAAATTGTGATTGCGACTTTGAGACAAACGTGTTATTGTTTTGTGTTTCAAGCATTTCAGAGCAAAATATAATGCAAATTAAGTCGAGCATTCAACTCTTGAGTTAAAAAACCTTACTCGAATAGTACTTTGTTTTCATTGCCGATTTTTCGCTTTTTAAAATAGCAAAAACTGTAATTTGAAAATTTTTTTCGTAAAGATGGTCTTTTGAATTATGAAATAAAAATAAAAAGCCTGTTCACCGGGTCACTTTTGCAAATTTCAAAAATGCCCAAGAAGCAAAGAATTTTCTTCACGGTCTTACATTAAACCATGGTTTTATGGATTAGATTAAAACCCAGATCTGATCCAGCAAATCTTTCAAACGTCTCGCAGACTTGGTCGAAGTAGGTTCAGTCAATCCCTACTTAAGAGCGTTCCAGTGGTGCCAACAACAGTGACAACTGACGTGTCGTTAGAACATGGCAAGTTAACAAATTTAACTCGTACGTGAATATGGTTAACTTTTTCCCTAAAAAGAACAAAAAGGCAAAAACATAACATCTGAAAAATGCACGAGTTATTTAAACGACAGTTAACACACATTGTTAACAACGCCATCTAGGGGCAAGAAGTGGTACTAAAATTGGTAAATCTCGTTCTTTTGTGCTGCAAAAAATGCTGTTGCAAATTTGTATTTTAAGAGAGTACAAAGGCCTATTATCATAAACTAAATAACCGTATTTGCCCTCTTAATGTACAAAATTACTACTTTATGAAACCCAAGCAGCACAAGTTAAACTTCCGTCACTTTGTTGGGTAAATGACCATGCTGTACTGAAAGAACCGGAATGTTCTGTGGAATGGAAAGTAACATACAAGTTTACAGGCAAAACCCCTACAAGCACACTTGTATAGTTTAAAAAATAAAAGTCGGTGCAGCCGCCATGTACTGGACCCAGACAGCCTTCAAGCACTTGTAACTGTTCGCAACGCAGACAGTATGACTAGAATGCAAAGTTCTGACGAAATAACTAGATGCTCGGCGTTCACGTTTCAAAGTGCTTATAAATGCACGTCACGTAGGCCATCACAGCTTGCCAGTCGGGCCGCTCTATCGAGATCATCTCGGTGATATTCTGCAACAAAATAAGGAAATAATTAATTTGTAGGAGGCATACACAAAATTATTCAACACTAAATAATAAATATTATTAATACAATTCTCAATACTGCTACAAACCAACCTGTAAAACGAGTACCATGGCAGCAGCAATGGCACAATGAAGCTCCCGCAGTAAGCTCCTTACCATATCCTTGTAAGGTTGTTAGATACCATTACTAGAAATCAGGCGGATATTGTGGTATTGTATCTGTCTGGCTTGTGCTATCACTCAAATGCTTTTTTTCCTCGCGATAATTTTGCCAAAAATGAACAGATTTTGATGTTCGAATACACACAATTTTAATCATTTTTGCGAGAATTTTCAAATGGTAATAATCGCACCCCTATAGCTAAAGTCATTCAAATGTAATTGGCGATAATCAAAAATAAATCTTTAGTTCACTTACAAAGCTATAAAACAGACATTTAGAACACAATTTTTTTGTTTCTTCAATCTTAAATGGTTAGGACTAATATAGGGCAACAGCTGATAGCCTTCGAACCTTTCGCTCTTGATTAATGAAAGCAATATTGGCAAATTTCAGAAGTAGGTGATCGCTCATTGCCTTCCTGGAGAAAGTGACTGCTCAGCATCTGTCCTGGAATAACTGATCACACGTCCTGACGCAATGTCCAAAAAAATGGTAGCAAAAACGTTCCCTTACGTGAATCGCGTTGGAGGTTTCGAAAGTTTGTGTAGTGGATTAAACATGTTCCCGTCCATCGCATTGGATTAAAAGCGTGACCCCCCCGGAATTCGCCACCATAGTAGACTAGCTCCGAGCACATTGCACACACCGCCAAAAACCTCGAGGGGGATGGGTGATGACATGAATGCGTCGGACGGATGAGTACAAGCCACGGACAACCCTGACACCCAAGCTTATTGCAAAATTACACACAAATCGTTAACATCTAGGCCTCGAATGTCAGCGGCATACTTTCCACTCGTACCATAACTGGCTACATATGATCATTTTTTTGCCTTTCTATTCAATACAGAAATAGACCTTGGTAGTGAATCGTGGTTAATTTTAACAGAACTCCTTGTCTTTTGACGAACTGGACAAAGTCTTGACCTTGGGTTTGGCGAACGATGTAGATGCTCCGTTGTCTCGCCGAGCCTGGCTGGCGCGACGATGTCACCCCTAACTGGGCAATGTAGCGGCAAGCAGCAGACAAGCGAGGAGCAGAAACCTCAGGCAACAGGAACGAAACATCAGCAGCAGATAGAAGACATGAGGGCAAACAGGCGAAGCAATGGGCATAAGATTGCCCAACACAACATCTACCAACGAACTACTAGGCACGATGGCAGCTGCCATCTTGGTCTGAGCGGCATCCCTTACCACGAACTCATCACGTACTATGTCGTGCATAACAATATGAAAGTTTTCTCGAAAGCCTGCAATTCACCCAATATAATCTCTATAGTCGCACTTATTAAATTGGAAACCCCATCCGGAATTTCAGGAAGAGGCGGCGGGTTTAGGCCGTAACAGCCGGGAGAAACACGTATATAAAGGCAGACTCGGCGGCGACCACCTGCATTTACATTTAAACAACATCCATGAACACTTCTGATGGCGCGACCGAAAGGGGTTGCCGAAACGGGTGTACTAACTTTCGGGCTACAAGCTGAACCCCCAAAAAACGAACTAGTGGCCTTACGGGCCACTGATAAAGTGATAAACGACGCTGGTCGGTTTTGTGCCAAATTTTTAGTACACACTTTTCTTCCTTAGCAGAATGGGAAAGACAAATATCACACAGGCCATCTACACTTACGACACCAAGGAAGCTCATCTACCCGAGTCTTCTGGTGCATGCATGAGCTTTCGTCTCCTAATGAGAGCACGGATTTAAAAGTTTGAGTAATTTTCACGCAGAGAGGAAAGCACGCGATCTACTTGGGAGAATGCTCAAACCAAATGTGGGGATGAGTGGCGCTGCATGCTGGGAGTGAGCATGCACGCCACCCAGTGGCGGGTTTCCTTAAAATTAAATTTAAGGTCTTTGAACATTGAGCATTTATATGTATAAACAATATAAAGCTAACACTATAGGCAAGTATTTTTGGATAATGGTGGGAAAAAAAAAGAAGTTAAGAATTAGATGAAAAATTAAATTAATTCGTCTCTACAAACTTATAAAAACCTGATCCCACTCACCAAATTGCAAGGAATTCCTACGGATTCTGCTGCCTTGAATGCTAAAGTAAAATTTCTCCGCTGAAAAACAAAATACATTCAGTAAGTTAACATACGTGTTCAGGAAATTTAGTCTTAATTCAGTCCAAGTGTAGACACCTACCTTGTCTTTATTATCTAATTCGTCATACGGAATCTTGTCAGGAAGATAAGTGTGCAAGACGGCACACAGAGCTAGCCCGTCATTCCAGCTACTGCTGAAATTAGTGATATCGATGCCCTGTAGGGAGTAAAATAAACAATAACTGCAGTGCATGAACTACGTTTAAGGTCCCTTTGGCATTTTATACATCTATGACACAGAAAAAGCAGTAAATATCGATGCCATACGGGTCAAGTAATAATTGTCTCAACACTACTTGATTTAATTTGAACAAGGCTGCCATTTTAATTCCTCTTCACGCCCCGAGTTACGAAGCATAGATTTAAACTATTGACATACGTCATTTGCCCTCCTGCCAGGCAGAGAGAGAGAACACGCCGCAAAACATTGAGATGCAACTTGTTACTCAACAAATCACCTACACTAAAATGTCTGGTCATGGATTTATCTTCGAGCCTGACAATCAACATCATTTTTGCTCAATCTGGCTAGACTCTTCAGGGATATCTTTCGTTCATTTTTTTTTTATTGCATTTTTGATGATTATAACAAACCGAAGTAATTGCCTCACAGGTGCTTCCAACATTTGCGGCACATGTTCTTGCTCTGCCTGACAGGAAGTCAAATTGTGTGCTTCCATAGCTTAAATCTGCAAGTCGTAATCACTTGTCGTGAAGTGGAATTAGAATGGAGCCGTTTGCTCAAACCAAATCGCGAAGAAAACCAAATAAGAAAATTATTATTTGGATGTACAACACTGATATTTGCTGATTTTTCTGTGTTTAATGGATTTTTTTTAAAGGCAAAGGGACTTCTATAAGTAAATATAAGCCAACCGAATTTCGCTAAGGTTGATACAATGCGCTCGGATTTTCTGTCGCTATATACTCCAAAACCACAACTCATTTGCAAACAAAACGTCTGCTACTGGAGACAGTTTGATATTTCGAAATCACAGCATACTTGACGGAGAATATCAAGCATTCCAATTGTCAAAACGAGAGTTACCGAGTCCAATCAACTACATCAATAAATTTATGTTGTGGATGTTCATATTCACAAACTTACTTTATCAACCTTCGTACAAAGCATGTCTGGTTAACGGAAGTGACGTAACCTTAAAAGCGACTAACAGATTGTGGGAGCTAACTAAGGCTGTACTGAACCGAACACGGCCGAACAGAGGGTGTTCAGTTCGGTCCGGTGTTTGGCGTAAAATACTGAAGCAAACACGTTTCCACTACTAGTTGACGGAGTTTGATGTATGAATACTAAGGCTGTACCGAACCGAACCGAACATGGCCGAACAGACGGTGTTCGGTTCGGTTCGGCGTTCGGTTTATCAAACACAAAGTACCAAACCGAACATATTTTCACTTCCAATCGATGGATTTTGATGTTTGAATACACCATTTTGAAGGTTTTTTCACCAGCTTTCTGTTGGTTCAAACCACAAGTTCCTAGCTGTAACGGTTTAGAAGTTAGAAGGGAAAATGTAAAAGTAGTGGAGATTTTTTTATGTTTAAACCTAGTTTCAACATCTATGGACTTACAACTTTACAAGTCCATGTGAAAATACCTACATTTGTTAAGAAACTTGTGCTTTGATGAATCTTTGTGAACTGAGTACTTTTACATTTAGTTTAAGATAGATTGGTTTGGTACATTTTTGTTCGGTCCGGAAGTGTTCGGTGTTCGGCTTATTTAAGGTTTGTTCGGTTTGGTTCGGTTCAGCTGAAAAATTCTCGTTCGGTACAGCCTTATTGAATAAGCAACTTTAAAAGTTTTTTCGTCAGCTTTCTGATGGTCCAAACCATAAGTTCCTAGCTCTTACCGTTCAGAACTTACGAGGGAAAATGTAAAGACACAGGAGATATTCTTTCTGCTCAAGCTTAAGTTTGCACATCTATTGCTTGCTGAAGCCAGTCTGGTTTAGAGCTTGTTAATCTGTTCACTTACAAGTCCATGGACTTAACAGCATTTGTTGAAAAATGTTTACTTCGCTAAATATGAATTTTTGTGAACCAAGTTCTTTTAAAGCTTATTTTACAGGTTGATTAGTTTGGTACGTTTTTGTTCGGTTCCGAAGTGTTCGGCTCATTTAATGTTTGTTTGTTTGTTTCGGTTTAGTAACACAATGCGTGTTCGCTAGTCTTAAAGCTAACCAATCACAGCAGGATGCAAAGCGGTTCATTTTGAAGAATTTTGAGCATATGCGAGGTACAGTTTATCGACGGACTCAGGAAGGGGATGTCAAGTTTCCCTCATCAGGCACTTTTGGAACGCTCTGTTGAGGCTGCTCACTCACAGTTTCTGCAATGTATGTCAAAAAACTGTCTTCAGAAGCCTGTGCATGGTCGTGCCGTATCGGGGAGAGGGATAAAACTTAAAAACACCAACGGAAAGCTCTCGTCTAGTTCATTACTGAATGCCAGTAAATAGCAACTATAGTGGCTAAAATGGCATTTGTGTTCTCCATATTTATAAAATGTAGAGTTCATGAATTTGGTGCATAAGAATGTCAAAATCGGTCAAAAATTGGAGGATTACCAATTTCACTGGATTCGAGAATGAAATCGAGCAACGAGCCGAGTTAAGAGTATAAGTTGCATAGTCGGCTCAGCTCGAATTTTTTAGTATAGTAGATCCCTAAGTGCATTCATGCAGTAAGAAAATAGGTGCTAGTTCGGCTGCAGATACAACATGGCTACTTTCCAATAACAAATCTGATCTACGGCAAATCTGATTTATTTGCAATTATGGCCAATAATTTTTATAGTTTTAGCTAAGGCTGTACCAAACACACATTTTTTAACAGAGCCAAACGGTACAAACCTTAAACGAGCTGAACACCAAACACTTCCGACTGAACAAAAATGTACCAAACCACTCAACCTGTAAAGTAAAATGTAACACAACTTGGTTCACAAAGTTTCACATTTACCAAAGTACAAGCTTCTCAACAAATGCTGTGATGTTCACATGGACTTATACGTGAATAAATGCGGAAACTAAGTTAGAGCATAAAGAAATCTCCTGTGTCTTTACAATTTCTGTCATAACTTCTGAATGGTTAGAGCTAGAAAGTTGCAGTTTGGACCATCAGAAAACTGGTGAATAAACCTTCATAATGGTGTACTCAAACATCAAAATCCATCAACTAGAAGTAGAAATATGTTTGGTTCAGTATTTCTCTTTTGAAACACCAAACACCCTCTGTTCGGCCATGTTCGGTTTATTCGGTTCAGTGTGCCGAACAGATTTTGGCAGATTTGGGCTGATCGGTAAAAATCGGTTCGGCGAACAAAAACCTGCCGATTTTTCCCAGGCCCTTGACAATAAATAAATTCTGTTTCTCCACATGTTTGTTACCTTTTGTTTTAATTTAGGCTAGGCCTACATGTTTTACATTTTGTAGGCTAAGGTTAATAACAGACAAATTTTACTTTTATTTGGGTAAAAAAAAATGTACTCCAATGTTTTCATTAGCCTACAAATTTGTTGGCCTACAAGTTTGTGTAAGCCAGAAAGAAAATTGTTAAAAATCTGTAGCGATCGGTTCGGTTGAATCGGATCGGTACACCAATCAATTTGTAGCTGATCGGATCTGTTCGGCAGAAAAAATGCTGATCGGTACAGCCTTAGTTTTAACCATAAAATTACATTTATTCATTTTGAATGTCAATAAAACCATGATTAACATTTTTCAGCAATTTGAAAGATTACGCAATGTTGTGAAGACCTCATTTTTTTCCTATGTAATTAATACCTCTCTATGTATTTTCTGCCAATGACGTACGTGCGACTTGAAATGACTTCAGCACTTTAGCAAAACGTGCAGGAAACAGTAACGCACAGAAACTTTACCCACCATGATACATGTGTTTAATGAACTTACTTTGTAACCCACTGTTTTGTTTTGGCACCACTTGAGCAAGGCGTTACGTTTAGATCCACCTCCTTTGACAAGTGACACTAAAGGATCCTTTTTGTCCAAAATATCACTGTAAAGTAATTAAATAGCTAAATGTATTAAACAGCAAATACAATACAAATGTGTCAAACAGTACATCACATGTAAAAGATTATACCATTTTTTTTATAAGGATGGGTTGGCCATCCAAAAAGGGCAATAAAAAAAGACGTAATTTCCACGATAATGCTAGGCCCGATTTTGCGGTGAGTTTTGTTGCGATGAAGGTGCAATTTTGCGGAATTTCAGTGCAATTTTGCGGTGGTTGATAAGGCATCCCCTAGGCTCTCTTATTGACAAAATTTGTAACAAAAATTCCAACAGAGCATGAAAACATGGGTGCACAATTGCAGCCCATCTTTGCAACATAAATACGCACCACGTTATGTGGCTGATGATGATCGACTGCTCACTTATGGCAACCTTGTGCCAACAACATTGTTTGGTGCGGATTCACCCGAGTACTGCTTCGGTGATAATGCTACCGGGATTTCTTCCAGTAGCTTGTCAATTATCTGGTTTAGTTTTTTATTAAATTTATTTCATGAAAAATAAAGCCATTTTGCGGTAAATTTTGCGATATTTTTGGAAATTTGTGGCATTTTATGACATTTACTGAATTTTGCGACAATTAAATGGGTGTTTTTGCTTCAGTTTAATTTACCTACCACTTCAAGAATAATTGTTATAACTCATTTAGAGAAAATGTTGTGATATCTGCGATTTTAAAAATCGCAGAAATTACCTGTCCTTAGCAATAAAGGTATATTTAATGATAATTTGCAATTGCTTTGCATTGCTGTCAGAAACATGTACAACGTGTTGGTAATCCTGTCCACAGACAGAGTCTGTGCTCTAGGCTGGTGGCAATCCATCATCTTGAAGCTGCTCCATCTACCCTCGTCTCTTGAATTTGCTGCTACACCATCCGTTACAATTTTTTTGTGCCTCGGTGCATTTAACAGACGCAAAACTTCCAGCCCCCCAAAAAAGGCAGAAAACTTTTTTGTCACGGTATCGTGAAAAGCTAAAACTGTGTTGGTACCAAAACAACCAGGAAAATTTATTCACAACACAAACTAAAACTCTACTGTTAAGAAAAAAAGTTGAACTTGTAAACTAGCCTAGCCTACTAACACAATCGAAGACCTTAGTTTCGTCTACACCCGTTTCTAATGAAGAGAAGTGGAACTACAATAAGGCAATGCAACATAAATAAAATGTTTCTCAGGCAAAAATTTCCTAAAGAAGATGAGGCATGCGGATTTTATTTATATTTATTATTTACTGAAAATGGTAATGAGAGATAATAGGGTACTTTTTTATGAACACAAAAATGCCCAACAGTTCCTTAAAGTCAATAAAAGGTCATCTATACTAATAAACTTGCATATTTACAAGATTATTATTCCCTTACTCCCTTATTCACAAGATTAAAGTGATTTTAGAATTATGCTACTAACGCTTAGTCTCGTACTAGTCTAAGAGATTAAATGGGAGTTTGTGAATCACCGTCTGAAAAATCATCATTCTACACAATATGCGAATTGAAAACTGAAAAAAAGCCAAGATGCAAGGCATTTTTAAGAAAAATGCAATTTTAAAAGCCTGAGAAACATTTATTTATATTTGTGTGGCCTAATGAGCGTTTATTTATCCTCTTTCTAACATCCCTGACATGGTTTTTCACATAGCTACTGTAAGTAGCACAAAGGGAAATGAGAAATAGCTGTAATCTTGCATTTTGAATGGCTAAATACAAGAAAAAGCTACAGCCTGGACGACGTTTCTCTTAATTTAGCTAAATGGCTTGTAGTGATCGTATGTACACCCCATCTGTGCATAAATCAGTCACGCGATTTAAACAGTCATTCTACTAGTTAGGAGACGAGGAAGTAACCACTGGGCTGTTCTTGCTAACCTAGCTCTGGGTCCCCTCACAATGCTGGGGCTTGGTTTTTTCCCTGTCTGTAGTGTGAATCCCACAGGATAAGACACAAAATCAACCATTAAAAGCTTACTGAGAGCTGGCTCATTTGGTCAACCTTTCTTAAAACACCACAAGGTAGGGATAGGCCAGTGCAGCCCGTGGCCCGTAACAGAATACAAATTTATCACACATTTCTGCTCCGACCGATAGATATCCTTTTTTGTACCTCATGAAATACAGCAAATTCATTTATTATTTTGGTATGACTCCACAATGGTTTCACTTTCTATTTTTTTTTGGAAATTCCCTATAGAATACAAACTGCTAAAAATAAGCTAGGTCACGCAGATATGTCAATTCATACGTCAATTCCTAGCCGTTACACACTTCTACCGGAAATGGAAAGAAAGCAAAAGATGAACTACGTTAATCGATTTTGTAATCAAAATTTTACTGATGAACTCGAACAAGAGATCACTAAACAATATGTTTGCCACCAATAGCAGAAATACCAGTGGCCAAGTGGTAGGAGTTGTGGTTTGAATAAAGGCGAGTGAACGTGTCTGGTGGCCTTGAGGTGTTTAATTCTGCTCAAAGCACAACTGAAGCCATTTGGCTTTCCCTCAATGCAACCATCAGTGGCATATGTAATCATCTTAAAATTATATACAACCATATGCAATTCTATGTAAAAAGTCAACATTTCATTTCAACTTTTGTTGTGTTCATGAAAGTATTTCTGTGAGATTTTAATTACGAAATCAGACCAACGTAATCAATACTTCCTCATTTCAAAGTGACATGTATGGCGACCATGCATGACATGGCAAGTAAAGACAATCAACTACAACAGTGTTAAAATAAACCAAGACTGTTCAAGTCATATCAAGTTCTTACCTATAGCTGTTTCTTCTCATAGGCTCCAGTTTATTACTGAGAATGGAAATGGGGCTCGAAATGGTTTTATTAGATTCAGTATCAGAAGAAACTTTGCTACTAGGAGACATGGAGCTTCTGTCTGTGCTACTAATCGACTTGCACGAACTGTATTCAGGTAGAGAGCTGGGCTGACTACTGCCAATGCTGCTTAAACTACTGTTCTGGTCGTGGATTATAGAGGAATTGTCGCTCATAGATGATCGCAGTGGAGGCTGGAATTTAAAAAGAAGGTCATTACAAATAAAATTTTGGCACTTTGTAACACTAAGGCCACTTAAAAAAAGGAAGTTGGCTCTCGGGCATTTTTCTCAAAAAATACGTGCGGGCGGAATTTATTTTTTATTTTTCGATCCCATTTTTCCGTACATTTTGAGGAATTATTTTTTAGTTTAGATAAAATAAAGACTACTGCCTCATAATGCTTCATACCTTGTGTCCACACAATTACTTAACGACAAGAATAGTAATTTTATATTTCAGATTCTCATTAAGGGCTATTTTGTTCTGTAACTGCTATTTTTGCCGTGTCGAATCTTTTTAATTCCTGTAAAAAAATCGGTGCGGGAGGGCCTGAGAACCAACTTTTCTTTTTTTAATGGCCCAAGCAACAACTATTATGCTACTCACATGATGCAGTGTTATGAACATGCTCGGCCAGATGAGTCGCTGTACTGAGTTAGCAGCACATTAATAATTGGCAGCCTCATGGGGCTGGGAAAGCTTCCGATTAGCTTTTCTCCGCCAAACTGATACCAAGCTGTAGGGTTCGATCAATAAAACTTTAAACTGTTCAGATACCTTACCCGCAAAATTTTCGTTTTGCGGGTAAGGTATCTGAACAGTTTAAAGTTTTATTGATCTTAACGATTTATTGATTTAACGAATACGAGTGAAGGAATACTTGAGCTGTTTTCAGTTACAGTAAGCATGACACGGGTAACTGATTTGTCGACTACTGTACTAGAATTACAGAAAACTAACAAAATGGGTACTGTGTCAATAAAACTACAACTTTGTTCTCGACAAAGTGACGTACTAAGCAATCTTAACTCATTTCTCAACAACCAAGAGTTTCAGAAGGCAGTAAAGTAAAATCAAAACCAATAGTTCAGTGCAGCGAGTGGCAAAATAATGAGTTTTTTTTCCAAATCCATTTGTACTATTGCTTTATATTGTGATGTATTTCTCCACCATAATATTGTATCCAAAACATCACCCATCCTTAATCATTTGCGTGCCCTACATAAAACAATCCACGCATGCCTGGCTGAATTGATGCTAGCAGGCTGACTCATAAACCCTTCCTCTGCCTGTCGGGGAGGAGCTGTGTTTGGCTTTGGCCGAACTTCCAACTAAGCATCAACAGTGAAAGTTGTGAGAAAAGACGGCTACATCTTAACTCACCATCATAACTAAAGCTACCGGAAAAAATCAACGCACCTTGATAAATATGTCTTCGCTTTTCCGTATCTGTGGTACTGAGCAGGGAGACTTCTCCGAAACAGCACTGTTGATACTGCTAGTAGAAGAGCTTCTACTACCTGTAACAAATGGATTTTAAGAATTATTGTTACTTTGAAGCACACACCCAAATTTCCTCAGATTAACTTAACATTCATTAGAATGCTTAAGATTTAAAATTTGAAGTGCACAATTAATCTGACTGGAAGCTTACATAACCAAATTCAACACCTAATCTAGTACACTGCTTTTAACAATATGACGCTACACGTAACAATTTTAACACCGCACGAAGGTGGTACCACTTCTACCGATATCGGTACTTGTCTTATACAGCTTGGATGAGACTTTCCGTTGCCCTTCCATTCCTCGATTTGTGAAGGCGAGAAGGTGGGGAACAAGAATTTTATCGATCACTTATGCTAAAGTCCATCTGTTGCAGAATCATTAGGAAATATTGATTCCGATACGATAACTATACACTGAATATCGGCACATTTAAAGATATAGTATCTACATCTATATGCACAGCCTTAGCAATGCCCTTTTTTTTTTTGGGGGGGGGGGGTTGTAGTAGGTTCTAAGTTACACAGAACCATGAACATGAACTAATAGTTTTTATCCTTTTAGAGCTGTCAAGTACAAAATAAAAGTGGGCTGTTGCGTGTTACACTGCCTTAAAGGGTAATTGTTAGGCCCACAACTCCAGGATTCCAAGATGGCCGTGCGACTTGGTAGGAAACAAGCAGATGCCATCTGGTGGGGAAGACGGGCAAAACTTAAAAGTTTGGTTAATTTTGGGCATTAGAGCATTAAATGAAGCGATTTAAGCTAGTAGTAAAGGGAAGTATTTCACAGATAGTAAGAAAATGTTTGAAAATACGGTAGCAGTTATTACTCTGAAAGTTCATTTTGACAATTCTACAGTCCAGGAAACAAAAACTGATGAAGGCAAACGAGTGTCTAGTCTGTCGAAAATTTGTAGAATACTGGTAAAGTATTCTAGTTTCTAAAAATTGTGCGTTTTTGTTTCCTGGACTGTCGAATTGTTAAGAAACTGTTGAAGGCCACACAAAGAAAACAAGTTATTTGAAATCTTATTTTTTTTTTTATAACTTTGCCAAACATTGACAGATTTTTACACTTGAGTATGCCATCGTAATTGTTTTAATGAGCTTTGGAAGGCTAGTACTTTCAATTCGATAGCTTAAATTTTTCGCAAGTTATTTAGCAAAAAACACAAAGGAGTCCTAAACTGTCTCCTAGGAGCAAGGATTTTAAGAATTTTGAACAGGGAAAGGCATCCCTTGTATTGAAAGTACCGTAACGGCTTCTATTCTGAAAGTTCGTCATTATTGATCATTTGATTGTTAAAAATGGAAATTACGCTCATTTTCAGAACCAAAATACTGTACCGGTATTCTTGCGAATTTTCAACAGGCCGCCGACGTCTGCCTTCATCAGGCCTAACCCACACAACTTAAAACTTGCCAATTACATTGTCACTATGGAAAACAGCATTTGAAAACACACCTGGCGCACGCCGTCCAAACGCTGTTTTCCAAAGACATAAGTTTCAGTTGTGTGGGTTAGTCCTGATGAAGACAAGACGTTGTCAGTCTGTTGAAAATTCGCAAGAATACTGGTACAGTATTTTGGTTCTGAAAATGAGCGTAATTTTTGTTTTTAACAATCAAATGATCAAGCATCCCTTATAGTCGATGCTTATTTTTTTTATTACTGTGCTCTACTGTCATGTTTTTATAATTATAGGTAAAGGCAGGTACAGAGTTACAGTACTAAGTAGGAACTAAGTTGTGACTTTCGACATGCTATTTACCAAATTTTCCAAGAATGAAGCTGCGGATAACAGCATCGCTGAACACTGCAAGGAGATTGGCATGAGATAGGATGAAAGCGTACCTTGCTAGTTTCCATTGTGCTGTTTGATCATTTGAGGGGCCCAGAACCCTTAGCTATTGACAAGGGCGAAACGAATACGGAACATCAGCAACATCTCCAGAATAATGCTATCTTGAAGAAAACTCGTTGACCCTCCAACCCGACTATTAAATTCATGTTGAGAGAAGACTTTTGCGAGAGGCTCACTCAACAATGGAAGGTCCGGCTTGACAAATACCGAGGGCATGGTGACGCGTCCGATTCAAATGTTCGATGAATCGGACGCGTCAAAATTTTGTCTGCTGAGATGTAAAACAAGGACCGTTCACTTTTGTGCATACCTGAGGAAGTCAGACTAGATCTTGAAGATTCACTCAATACTGGTCATCATAATAAACTTTCAAAGCAAATTTCAACAAAAAATTTTGCTTAAAAATATCTCAGCAAATACAGGTCGCCGATCTCGTTCCAAAAAACGTGGCCATCAATGCGATCCAGTATCAGCATCAGATATACCAAATGTAAATCTTTTACTTACTTCCATTCTGAGCTTTCGCTTGCTTGGCAGCGCTCTCAATGGATTCTATCAAACTTTTGACGGAGAGTGGGCGCGAGTCGGATCGACTGGTCCGCCTCATTGACACCATCTCTTGCTCCATTGAACACAGAACGGGGTTCTCTATATTGCTCACCGGCCTGAGAACTCTGCGCTGTGTGGCAGTGGAGACTGGGGCAGGCTCGGCAGCGCTCTGAAGTGAAAAGAAATTAAAAAAAAATTAAGTTAAGATAGGACAGATAAACACAGATAGAGGTGAATTAACACTTTGCATACCTTCAGTTTGTCTAACTCTGCCTGCAGGCTAGAGACTTTGTCTTTGAATTGCCTATTTTCTAAAACGAGACGTTCCAAATCATGCTGGGCTTCAGTCTTGAAATCATTGGCTACTCGGACTGTCATTAACAGATCTTCTTGAAATTGTTTCCATTCTCTCATCTAAAACAAAACAGGTACAGTATGCAATTAGCACTTGGGGCCCTAATATTAACTAGGCTCCATGTCAAAAGTGCAGGATTGCACAGAAACATTTACTTAAAAATTTATTTTTGTTCTGCAAAACAAGCACCGTACTAGACTTAAGGTAATAAAAAGATGATATATTAATCGAAATTAACCGAAAATATACGTTCCAAAATACCCAAGTCAATCGGTATTACACCTCTGATGTACGCAATTGGATTATTTTTTTTAACAGTGCGGTGAAGTGGGTGAACGATGTATCGTCGTTTAGGCTCTTTGGCAGCAGAATTGCAACGTCGATATATCGTCGCTTAGGCTCAAAAGGGTTAACATTGAAAAAACCATGACTTACAACCGAAAAGGCAACACCTATCCACTCTGTAATCATATAAATCAAAGGTTTACTCGTTCCCTGGCATAAGCACAAAGGGCATTTACGGGGGAGATTGTTATCTTCCCACAAATCCATCACCAAAGTAATTTCAATTTTGGTTTTCTGTTTACGAAGTAATTTCGATTTGCGTTGTTTAGTTTTACGGTATTTTCCTCTATTTGGCGTAGCGATATTGGCTCCATTGCATTTTGGCATCGTACCTTTAATTTAATTACTTCAGTGTTGCTATTTAGCATTGCATTAAGTGGGCCTAAACCTCATTTCTTACGTCGCTCATAAACGACGTTAAGCGTAACGCTTCGACTCCTCCCCAGAAGCAGCTTCATGTTTCCGTAGAAGTCTGACGATTGACAAACGCTCTTGGCGGCTGGCGCCCTCACTAGTAATGCTCTTCCTAGTATATCTGTGTTGGAAGGTTGCTGCAGTTCCAAACAGAACAGACCCCATCCCTGGATCACAGTAAAAGAGCAAACTGAAGTATTTGATAATAATCAACCATTGTAGCCTGGCAATTAAACTTAAGTTTTACACTTCATCAACTTTTTTTTTTTACTACCCAGACTACGCTATATAAATGACTAAGGATAGGATGCCATCACAATGTGTCGCAAATATAAAATTTTACAACAAACTGTGGAACTCCATGACTATAGAATAAAATGTCAATTTAAAAATCACAAACTTTCACTTATAACTTTCCCTTTTCACTGTCGAAAATTTGCTCGACAGAGTGAGTATCTTGGAAGTGAAAGAGTGTGATTTATAGTTGGCATTTTACTCTATTGACGACAAACGTAGCTTCAACCAATACCTCTGTTTCATATGTTTTACGAGTTTCTTCCAGTGATTTCTCTGCAGCCTCAGACTTTTCTTCCGTCTCCTTAATCTTGTTCTTCAGATCAGAAATGGCCGCCCTTAACTCTCGCTTGTCCTCCAGATGGCGCTGGCACTTGCACTCCAATTCGTGGATGTGGTCTTGTAATGTTTGACGTTCATTGCGTGCAGACTCCATTTCAACATTGACCTGATCAAGGCGGTACTCGAGGTCGCTGATTTGCTTCTTGGCGTTATTTTTGGCAACCTAAACAAACAAAAATTTTGGTATTATTGCTGTATCAGTGATTGAAACCAAACCACGATTTGGTTATTGGACCAAAACCGAACTGAAAGGATTTCAACAACCGTTCAGCTAAAATGCGTATATTATACTAGCGTCAAAGTCCAGAACTCCGCCAAATTTTGACCGATTTTGAAGATTGAATTCACTATTTGAATCGTTCTTTTGAGAGCTGTCCAACCGGCGTTAATAAGAATTGGTGCTCGTACAATTTTTGAATTATTTGGCAAACCCAAAATAAAGTTTTAAAAATGGACCATAAAAATTTGTTACGGAGTCCACAATAAAAATAAATCGTTGGTATGGAGGGGCAGCATATCAGAATTTGGATTTTGGTTCTTAGCCAACAAAAACCGATCAGGGATCTACTTCGAACCCCCACAAAGTTAGTCTACAGTCAAGTCAACAATTAAAATACAAAGAAGTGGAGCTAGTGTTGCACGGCATCAAGTTTTTGCAGGACGGTAAGGTACAGTTCTGAAAATGGCAGTCTACGGTAATATCACACAAGAATCAAATATGGGTCGCTGCATTTAATTTTTCTATTAGTAGCAGGACTTAGCTGGCGTCTTGGTGGGACGCTACGATATCATCCACAAACATAAACACGCTCGGACATGCTTGTTACTGAAGACCTGCTTCCTCCCCCCCCCCCCTTCCGCAATGTGGGCGCTTCCTCTGCCTAGCAGTTTCACTCGTTCGTACGAATTTCGCACCTCCGTAATCCGTATTGGCGCTTACTTTGCCAATTTAGTTAAAACAATTGCTGCATACAAAAAAAAAGACAGCAAAGCTTGTTCGTGAACAGTCGTCAGCACCATAATCACGGTAATACCGCTGCTACGGTAATACCGTGGTGCTAAAAAAAAGAACGATACTGATGCCGTAATATTTTTTTTACCGTTAATAACGTGAGTACCGATTTACCGTGCAGCACTAAGTGGAGCGTAGCCGCTGTAACTTGGTCTGATTTGCGCCCTGTATTCTCAGCAGTTATATTTTCGGTTTTGGTGTACTGTAGACAAACACCGCACGGATATAACACACTCAACTTGTATTACCATGTGGCAGGTTTATTACCGGGTGTTTCTGTGTGAGCACACACCAAACTCGAGCGAACATTCTCCACAAAGTTTTGAAACTGGACATTTTATCGAAGAGAAAACGCACACGACCTCTCAGGTCTGTGCCCAAAACACGAAGTGTTGGATCGGTGGCAATGCCTGCTGGGATATGAGGAGGTCCGCCACCTGGTGGGAGCATAGGAAGATTTAACTTTAAAGGTTTGGGCATACACCATTAAATAAACGATTTAAGCCAACAATTAAAAGAAGTATTTTGGGATGAAAGTGAAAATGTTTTAGACAACTTTTTTTTTTTTTACACTGCGATACCTCCTCTATCGTAAACTGTAGTTTTTTTTTTTTTTTTAAATTCCATATACAAATATGGGACAGTAAGTAACACAAATGTCAGTTAACACACTGCCAGCCTCAACTAAATTCTTATCAGTACACCCCAAAATATCTAGAAGCACGATGAGCCAAATTGGCTGCCACCAAGTTTCTCTTCCCAAACCCTGATTCGCTCAGCCATTACTGACACCTTGATGTAATACAAGTAAAGCTTGAGTAACCACGGTTCAGACTACAAATGCCACTTACGGCACAATGAACGTAATGACGCAACAACAGGAAGGACTTTTAAGGACAGATTGCTGCCTCTTTCATTACTCAAGAACTTTCAGATCCTCGCTAAAGCCAAAACAAAAAAATAAGACTTCAATCACCAGAACGAACACCAATTTCTATTTGAAAAAGATCGCGGCAGTGTTGATTTACTTTAACTTAAATCGCGGGAATCAATCGGTGGCAGGGAGGAGAGGCATCACCCCCCACGTTTTCAAGCGCGAGTCAGGTTGACGAACGATGTTAGTTACTATCACGCAAATGTGGATGAAGATATATTTCATTGCCCTTTTTGTTGTTTCGACTGATGGCACTGAATTTTAAAGAACGAAAATCGCAAATTGTTCTACTCCCGTTGCGCAAAATAAGTTACAACGCTGATACTGTACTGTTCTCTTTAAGTGTAAGGAAGTGCTTTCCCGCGATAGGCCACCCGAACACACTCTTCCAGGCGTTACTGAAAGGAGCATCGCATACTGAGAGTATACACGGTTTGGTGCTAATTGAGTGTTGTGTGCAAGCGCAAGTAATGAAAGGTTGCACTGGCAAGTGCAGGGCGAAAGGTGCGAGGCAAACTTAGTTCTGATAACTAAAGTAAAGAAGTATGAAACCCCATGTATTCTTCACATAGAGAAGCACTTCTCACACATAAGGTGAATTACCAAAGTTATTAAAAGTTTTCTTTATTATGCTACTTAAATAATTTGTAAATGACACATGGGGGGGGGGGAGACATCTTTGTTCTAATGGAAAAAAATAAAAAAAATGCAATACACTTGATTTGGTAACACAAACTTTCAACTCAACTCACCATGATCTCTTCCTGAAGGATACCAAGCGATTCTTTGAGTCGTGAAGATTCACATCGACTCATAGCTAACTGCTCTGACAACATGTTCGCTTCAGCTTCGGCACGATCTTTCTCTTTGCGAGCATTATCCAACATTTCGTCTAATTCCGACTTATCTGCTGCCTCCCGAGCTTGTTGCATTTCTAGCACCTGTTGGTAAAGAAAGCAGAAGTATAACACTTAGAGAAACATAGAATAACTGAATAAATTATAATCCACAATGTACACTAGACACCTGTTTCCTTTTCACTTACACCATTTTTCAGAATATTCTGGTTACTCGAATACCATTTACAATTATTTGTTAAAGAAAATTTAATGGGGAGAGACCATTTTAAAGACAGGAGGTACGAATCAGTATTTAATAAAATGCCAAGTAAACGATAGTCTCGTCAAAAAGATTACGGGAAGAAGTGTTAATAGTTGTATTGACCTTTCCAAGGGTTAATCAGAATCAGACCACAATCAACTTTACTCAATCTATTAAATTTTTACCCGATTACCAACTTGTCTTACCTTTATCCGTTCATTTTCCAGCTGCGTTTTGGTGCGATTCATTTCTATCTGAGCATCAGACACTTGCTCCTTGCTCTCGGCCAGTTGCTTCTCGAGCAGGCGCTTGTCAGAGTTGGCGCCATCGACAATTGACTGGAGGAGGGTGACACGTTCATGAAGATGTGTCAGCTCATCCTGGGTACGCGACTCGTCCTCGTGGGCATTCTCTACAGCTGCACGCAACTCTGTTAGCTGAGACACCAGAGATTCCTTCTCTTCTTGTGCACTCTGTGAACGGAACAACAATATTTAAATCAACAGTTTCGGCTTATCCCTGCATCCAAACTGAAACTTAACTAAATGATAAAATTTTACCTTTGAGTAAAATGTTCAACCTGCTTTTAATAATTCAGCTCAACACCACAGTATATCAAAAACGCATTTTCTCAAGGAAACCAAAATTGAAGATGAAATTAAAAATATAGCTTTAAATCAGTATCGGTGAAAGTCACACTGGCGCATCATTGCAGCTACAGTATTTATTTTTTGAATTGCATGCCCAAAACTGCAATTAGTCCTATATCAGAGTCGTTGCACATTTATGCCAACATAATACATTCAGTAAGTGGCATTAACATTTCCGCAACAGAAAACACAATCAGTAACATCAACGGTCTAACATTGCCCGCTTTGCTTGCTATTGGCATTGTGCCTGGTTTTCCCAGGTATGATATTTATCCAGAGCAATTCACATGGAAGCAGCCCGTTCTTTGAATGTCAGTTAAATTTACACTGTTCATAACGTCGAAGGCAAGTAGTTGAAAATAGAAAAAAAAAAAAACACCCAGCAGACACAGGCTGTACTTGCAAGCGGGAAATAAATAATTTAAATTTTTGTGCACACTAGCAACCTCAGAGAGTACCGATCAATTGTAAATTTTGTAGGAGGGGGAAAGAGAGAGAATAGCAGTATAGAGGGAACTTCAGGACGATTTAGTTGACTCGGAGATGTGCGGTATAATATATCCTTTGTACAGTAATGAGGAGTTCATTTGGCTTGAATCAGTTACAAAAAGAAAAAAAATTATTGACTTCGACATAACTAATGTAGGCCTAACAATGGATAAAATATTTTATTAAGTACAAGTTTGTTGCATCACAAACTCTTCCCCCTTGCTCAAAGAAAACTGTTTTTCAAATGTTTTTGTGCTCCTTTTTTTTTGCCCCTCCACAATTTTATTTTAATTTTTTAATTTGCAAATAACGCAAAATTAGCAAGGAAACACATTTTTTCTTTTGCGTAACACATTTTTGATTATTTTTTCCCCAACACCGCTCAAAGATGGAATTGACATTTTAAATACAAAAAAATGCAGCGACTATTGCAATTTCATAAAATAGCAACTTGAACATATCCTACCTTGTCAAGTAGGAGTAAAGGCCATCGTTTACTTTCTGAGTAAATTAAAAACTATCTAGTTAAACTATCCACATAAGATTTCAACGAGCAGTAAAATCAATAAAATTTGACCGGTTTTGAAAATCAAACAATGTCTTTTTTTCTATTTTGCATGAAATTCAGCAATTCAATGAAACAATTCCATAAAACCACTTACTTTGAGAAGTTCCAGAAGTTTCACCTCTCTATCCGTGCCGGACGCTGTCCCACAATCACTCTGTTCCAAGAGAAGCTGACGCAAATTGTCGTTAGTTGATCGACAATCCTCTAGCTTTTCCGTCTGGCTACAAAGGGATTCTAGGAGAACAGCTTTTTCTTCCGCCAAACGCTCATTCTCGGCCTGCAGCTCCGTCAGCTGATCCTGCAGATCGGTTAATTCTTGCAATGTGGCCTGCAGTTCTTCATTTGTACTGTAAATAGTGAATTGTATTAGGTATGCGTTAATCAACAACACTCGGACAAATTTCGGAAAAAAAAAAATACCGCACACTTTCACAATCAAGACAACAACTTTGAACAGCGAATTTTCGATAACTTATGTTCTTCAGGCCTCAAGGAAATAGCTCAGACTTTCTGAATCTTTCACTCCAGTTCGAACGCGCTAGTTGTGAAAGTGTGCAGTAATTTTTTTCCGGAATTTTTTTCTGAGTTTTGTTGTCCTAATGGCATTTCATAGTGTGCTTTAACTACAACTCGTCGAGGATAATGCATTTCCAGAGACTTTTGGAGCCAATACTGCACATGAAGGAATTAGATTGATTCGGCTCGCAGCATCAATATTTTTTTGGCAAAAATCAACAATTTATCATGTTCCGTTAACCATTTTAACAGGTTTTTTGTCCCAGGGTTTTCAAAGGGTGCTAACCTTGAATCTTTTAAATTAAATTGTTCACAAATTATTTAGCAAAAAAAAAATCAAAACTACACCCTAAAAAAAGATTAGCAAGAAATCCCACCTTGTTTGCTCACGAGGCCAAAAAAAAAAAACAAACTGAACATTTTGGACACTGAATTACTCCTTCAATATGATCGAAGAAAGAGTTAAATAAAGCCAAAAAAAAGTTTATCTTGAACGCTTTTCCACTTGAGTTCATATTTTCTGTTGGTAGTTAGTAAATCAGAGTAATTACCGTTACAGAATTTTCAACGTTATGTGGATTACTCACTCCTGGACAGAACTACGCGATCATAGCTATCCAATGATTGGAAGGCAGATAAGCGATCACTCTCCTGGCAACCCAAAGGACGTTGCAGCGTGCAATCGTATTCTGCCTATAGTTATGAAGGTTTGTGTGGCTAGAAATTAGTTTTAACTGTGAATTGTGTTAGCTTTTGGAGAAGTGATAATCTAATAGACCAAATTCGTGAATTAAATGAGAATAAAGACACCGCTTTAACACTACCCACAATCCAGGTCACGTATGTGAATGATTGCATAATCGTGGACTTTTTCGTGATGGAACTCCCTCTCTGGACAGAAGTAAGATACGGACTACGTTATGCTTTTTATTAACACTGACCCCCCGACTTTCGATAAATTGCCTGCACAAGCACACAGGATTAATACATTATTTGCAGCACTTCTGATGTTTTAACTGCAATAACATGACACGTGCCCTTGTTTTTCAGTGTATTATCTTTAATTTTACTTTTTCTAAAGTGGCAGTATCGGCACAAGAACCAAAATTCAACAAAAAAATTCAACCATTTCCCTGACAAAGACTCAAACATCCCTCGCAACTAACCTGTAATGTGTTTCTTCCATCTGCAGGATCCTGTCCTGGAGGCAGGCCACCGACATCTCGCTGAGGCTACTGCTACTCTGCTTATCCCAGTCGGCCGTCAGCGACGGGTACAAGGTGCCGGATGCCTCCCCGAGATCCAATTCACTCCCACCGCCATCACTTTTGCTCGCAATCAGAGGAGGTCGAATATGATTTCCATCCTATCCATAAAAAAAGAACAAAACCTGCTTTTAATTCTGCGTACATACAATTTTCAGAACTGAACATATTGTTCAGATACATGGTCGATAATATTTTTAATGTTTGCCACTCTAATATTAGCTAAGCACTTTTAGGAACCAGCGTTCCAATTTCTTTTGAAACCGATCTTGCTGGTACTAATGCCAGCTGCAACAAATATTTGGGGGGG
>JAHWFP010088044.1:173911-210425 GCA_023313725.1 Lithobius niger | reverse complement strand
GGGGGGGGGGGGCTTACCTTAACCGTATGCTGGCTAGGAAAAATGTTTCAAATGGCTGATTGTCTGTTGGTTGATTATAATGTTCGACCGATGGTTTAATTTGGCGATTGGCCGATGCGATGAAAAACCGATGGGAGAAAAAAAACATTGGACAATTACCGATGCCCATGCTTGATCACATTTTTTGTTTAATTTTTTGGCGCAATATAAAACTGGACGAAAGCAAAGTGAAAGTGTAAGAAAGCAAAAAAACAATGTAAAAAACAAGTAAGTCGGTATGAACAAGACTACAACGAAAAATTACCAAATGCAAAGAAACAGATAAAATTAAACTTTTATTAGCAAATGGCATTTGTTTAACTTTACTAAACATATTTTGGAATTATCTTGAAATATTTTATATTTTTGGAATAATCTTTTTTTCCTCCAGTTTTTTTTTTATAAATTTGCAAGAAGTTTAGGCCCGTTTCAATCGCAAAAATTGTAACAATAAAAAGAAGTAAATTAGAAGTTAATTTTTAATTACCTGGAAAAGTATACTTTTTCCGAGAAAAGTAATCTACATCTTTAAAGCATTCCTGAATGTGGATGTTTGATTCAGCAAAACGCCCTCGTTTACATGAAACCAACATCTAATTTAATTCAAATAACTTTAAGAGTAAACTAAAGTAACTGACTGACTGCATGTTGAACGTTGACTAGCGCCGATTAAGTTTAACAGCCTTGTTGTGTTATTGGCTGCTTACTCCTGGTTTTGTTACGCTTTAGCGCAAAGAACGAGCACTGTGTAGCTAACAGTTGATCAACAGCAACGTAACGGTGATGTAGCGATTAGTTCCCGATCAGCATTGAATGCTAAACTAAGCGCTTAATATTCAGTATTACACAGACAATGGAATCATCAGCAACTGGATGAAGCTAATATCAAACACATTTGGCTGTTCTAAAACCATTACTTCCGAATAATATGTGTTATTTGGAGTAAAAATCCATCGTCCAACCCACTGGAAAGTTCATGAATTCATTGGCCGATGGCGATGGGTGAAATTTAGCAAACCGCCGAGCCAATACATTGGTCGAACACTCGTGGATTCTATTATTTTTACTTTGAAATTGTTCGGTATTCCTAACAAAATAAAAAAAATAATAATCTTTTTACCCACCGAACAAATAGTCTACTCTTACTCATATGATCTGTCAAAAACACAAACAAAAAACACACCAGCATGCCAAACGATTTTGCCGAACCGATCACTGATGTCGAGCTTGTCAAAAATCACAAATCAGCTACCCATGTAAACTAATGAAATAGTAAGGGGAGGGGCAGAAACTGACCACGTGGTTTTAAGCCATGTTCAGACCACGGTTGACGCAGGGAAAAAATACTTAACACCATCCATGTGGGTTTTCTTAACATTGTGGTTTGTTAGCAGAAACTATGTCAAAATGTCTGCGTTTTAACCAATTAAAAAAGTTTAGTTCTTCTCTAAACTAAGAAGGGGGGGGGGGGAGTAATGCATGACAAACATTAATAGTAAAACGTCAGTAATACTAAACACATTAATACACACAAGATTAAACTAAGAAAAAAATAGGCCTATGGTTTTTATGCAAGTGTAATCGACACTAGTATACCTGAGGAAGTCCTATGATGGAAGGTGGCGCCGAGCTGCATTTGGCTAGCAAGAGCAGCTCTTTTTCCGTATCAGACAATGCAGCAGTTCGGTCTAGCGAACCACTGATGGATACAATGCGCTCCTTCAGGACTCGGTTTTCGTCCTGAAGAGATTCAAGCAGATCTTGCTTCAGCTGCTCATCAGGGGAACGGTGGTCCTCCTAAAACACAAACAAAAAAAGTATTAAGCAACATCAACAAAGCGGCAACAAAGCGGCAACAACACGCCTACTCGGCTGGTTAAATTATAAAGAAAAATACATCTTGGAAACCCTTTTCTGTTGCCTTTAGAACTTAGCGACTTAAATCAGAAATACAATTTATATTTCAATCTTTAGCTAAACCAAAATCGCTGTACATCCAGAGAACATTTGTTATTCGGCCAAATATTCCAGTAATCTGTATTTGACCAAGCACCAATTTTGCGGCTGACAGGGTTGATACACGCATCTGTTTTCCTGGATTTTTCCAGGACTCAAAGAAAATTCAAGGATCAGAAATGAATAATTAGCAGACAATGAAACAATAAATTGCCTCAAGGTGTATGTGACAAATTCTCTCCCACGAAATGCAAATTGCAATACTTAAAAAAAAAAAAACCGAACATGTCTGTTTCTTAACATAAATTGTGCGTCAGTGTCCAACACGGAAAACAAAACAGGAGCGTCGATATTCAAAATTTGAGTTTCCAGGAGTATTCCGGGACTTACATAAGCTTTCACGTTTTTTAAGCACTTTTGCAGGCCTGGAATTTCGCTTTCATTTTCCGGGATATTTTAGGTTTTTATGGAAAAACCCGTACAAACCCTAGGCTGAATAATTATTTGCTAATTGGTTATTTTGGCTATTTGTTCACTAAAGAATTTTCTTCCGATATCTTTCCGTAGAAACAGGGGGTGGACGGCTTCAGGAAAATTTGGAAAATTACGACAAAACAACTGCCCCGACTGGGACTCGAACCCAGAACATCCCACTTACTAGCCACTACCACTAACCACTGCGCTACCGGGGTGGACCTTGGCTACAGGCTGCAACCAAGCTATGTAGCTTTTCAACATTTCTCAGCGGTGACCTAAAAGGCCACAAACATACACAAGGAAGGAAAGTAACTTGCTTCTTGGCGCCACTCGGCTGGAGCCTGTAGCCAGTATTCGCCTCAGTAGCGCAGTAGTTACGAGTGCCCGGCTAATAAATGAAATGTCCTGGGTTCGCGTCCAAGTCGGTCACTTGTTTTTTTTCTTTTTTTCTCCTACTAATGTATGTTGTATTCTCACATGGCCTGTCTTTAGTGCAGACTGTTTAATAAATACTTTAATGCTTCGTTTACCCTGTACCTTGTGATTTATCCTTATTTACCTCTGCTTGTAGAGCGATTACTAATACAAATCACACAACCGAAAAAATAGGCCTAATATCATGCAAATAGAGGGCTTGTGCCGCCATCCAGCAAGCAGTGTGTTAACTACTGTCACGGCAGGTGGGCAGAGTAAGTCAGAACGTTAGATCGAGGTTCGCGGGAAATTTCGGAGAATTGTGGCAATTTATAAAAAAACAGCTTGCCTACATGGTGAAAAGCTGTGGAAATTTGAAAAATCTGTAGGAAAATTTTGTCCAGTAAGAATTTTAATTACCCCTGCTGTCATGGTAGATAGCGTGTAGGATAAAATAATCCACCAGTTAATTCTCCTTCTATCCACCCCTGGTACACTGAATCGACAGTGTATTGTCTACTCGTACAATAGGCAGAATGCACAAAACGTAATAAGCTTGCATTATGGATGGAGGATAATAGCACTATTTAGAGAAATTTTCTGTTCCATAGTCAAAGATGGTGCCTCAAAAAAAGAACTTCACCCTCTACTCTGCAATCAAAAATGTCTCCAAAACTCACGTTACTAGCCGACATTGGATGAGGCTGTTAACTAAAGAATATGGTTTAAATATGCTATAGCTTAATGGGACTACTCTCTCCATACTTTTACCAAGTCCAGCAAAAAAAAACAGCATTTAAGTAGATTTGATTAAATGTAACAAACCTGTGTTTGACAGGAAAGTCAACTTTCAGAATAATAGAAATGAGCACGTTCATGCACTTAAACGCTCTTAATGCAAACAAAAAACACAGCACGGAGAATGCCTAATTTTTGACGCGATTAGGTTGTTAAATTTCCTGGCACTGTGATATCGCCAGTTTGAATGGCAACTTTTACTATCTGTGGTTTTAGGCATGATGTCACCAATTTGTATACTTTCCTTATGCTTCGCCATAAACATGCGCTAAGGAACGTCCAAGATTCTCAAAAATGTGTTTGTTACGTAACTGACGACCTGGGAAAATTCACTCCCCAAACAGACACTGCTAACGACTAATTTAGTCCAAATATGTCGATAAACTGAATAACAACACTACGGTGACATTGCAGGGCAACATACAGGGTGAGTCAGAAGTACGTATCCGGGGCCAGCATTTTGTAGCAATGAACATTCCTTCAATAATAAGTTGGTAGACTTGCAAAGTGGGTTTGGGGCTATTTGACCATGCATGAGTGAATGACCTTGACATGTCCCTTCATGGTCATCTCACTGCTAACTTCTAAACTATACGTCTTAGAAAATCGGTGTAAATTAGAAAGGTGTAGAGAACCACAAATCAATGCTAAAGCAAAAAACAGAATGAAATTCGGAGCAAAATTAAAGGAGTTACAGTCAGTCAAAGATAGTGGTATAAACTGCACTGCAGTACACTGGGGTAGGCAGGCTTAAGGCAAGACATGAATGTTAGAATATGTAGAAAAGGCAGTGCAGAGAAAGTTCACGTTAGACTAAACATGAAAACTAATCGTGTCTGCTGGTAGTTAATCAGAACGTTTACACCTTTACTGGGGGGAGGGGAGACAACCTTCTTCTTTTGGGCACTACTGCACATGTCTGCATTTCAACTCAAGAGTTGAGCCCTTAACGTCAATGCAATGCATTACTAACATATTAAGTCCAACATAGCCACATTGCCTGGGGATATTTTGTCTGGCCCGACCTCCCTTGCAGTACTCTGGTGTACTGCAGTGCAGTTCAGGGCCGTAGCTAGCCCCCTTGGCGCCCAAGGCGAACCAACTGAGTGGCACCCCCCCCCCTCCACCCGGCTGCCTATTTTAAGAAAATAAAGAAAAACTTTAATGAATGTTCCCTAATGAAGGCTTGCCTAACTAAATACTAAAGAGACCTGTACTAGGGAATTGAATGGTTGCAGACAGCGAAAGTTAACGAATTAAAAAAAAAATACTATAGCGTGTTTTTTTGATCGAACAAACGTGATTTCATGACAATTTTGGCTTGACAATTGATCAAAAAATTTCAGTTAAGGTAATAACCTTAGTTTCGCTATAAGAAACTGAAAATAAATGTTCAAAATAACTAATTCAACCGTAATCAAAAGATTTTTATTCTTCAATTTTCGCTTTTTTTTCCTGGTGCAAGCCTCCACTTAAGAAGCAAGACGCAAATACAGTGAAGTATCTCTGAAGACCTAGCACGTCTCTTTTTACAGCGTCATGAACTTGTGTGCATTGCCATCCGTTAAAAAATATACTTGTGCACCATCCACTAACACGGTTGCACGGCTGGCAGGAGTTCGGTGAGGCGCCCCCAGAAAGGCGGCGCCCTAGGCAGCAGCCGTACCCATCTTACGGCTCCGGTGCAGTTTATACCGCTATCTTTGACTGACTGTAACTCGTTTACTTTTCCTCCGAATTTCATTATGTTTTTTGCTTTAGCATTGGTTTGTAGTTCCCTACACCTTTCTAATTTACACCGATTTTCTAAGATGCATAGTTTAAAAGTTAGCAGTGAGATGACCATGAAGGGACATGTCAAGGTCATTCACTCACGCATGGTCAAATAGCCCCAGACCCACTTTGCAAGTCGACCAACTTATTATTGAAGGAATATTCATTGCTACAAAATGCTGGCCCCCTGTTCTGACTCACCCTGCATACACACACTCCTTTACCATTTCGAGTTTTTTTCGCATCACGTTTCAAAGAGAATTTGGCAATTTTTACTTATTTATTTCAATTCTTAGCCCGTTTTAGTCTTCGTACAGCCAAAACGGGTGGGAAGACTATGGCAACGAATATGTTGGTCCGCCAGTCCATCCGTATCCTTTTACCACTCCGGAACGGTACCAGATAGAGACAAACGGTTTTCACCATTAGGGTCAGCATCCAAAATTCAGTTAATTAAAACAGCTTTCTTATAGCTAACAGGCTTTCTCACAGTAACTCAATGAAATAACATTTTATCGTCGCATTTGACCAATACAGGAAGACACACAGCCGTAAAAACAAAAGGATTTTGTCAACAACACACTTTTTTACCAATTGATCATTTAATATCAATTAGCTCTCACCCACAAAGATCTCTAGACAGACTGTTTCGCCCTTATTTGGGCTCGTCAGTAGAGAATACTTTGTGAATGAGAGCTAGGCTACGCTTGCTAGGGCAAATGACAATGGCGAAACGAATACGGTTTCAGCAAGCGAAATAGCAGAATCGTCTGCTTGTGTGGGGCTCCATTCTACTGAACTGAACTGAACTGGATGACGGTTGACCACACAAGCAGATGATTCTGCTATTTCGCTTGCTGAAACCGTATTCGTTCCGCCATTGTCATCAACAACATACATTAGCTTCATTTAAAATAGTATCGACCGTGTTGCATGGAAGAATAGGCCTACTCTCGAACCAAATTTCCATCAGCGGCTACTTACTAAGTTAAAACGGCAGGTAAAAATTAGGCTTAAAAGCTGACAATACACCTAAAATCTGAAAACTAGCCTAAAAGCTAACATTTTCAACTGGTAATTGTGATGATTACTACTTTTAGATTATGTAATAGAAAGCATTTCTGCAGTGCGTGATAGAGGTGTGCGCTTCAATGTTTTTGAAAGTGGTAGAAGTGTGCAGAAGACCGGTTGTGACAAGGTAGTCGCTGCAACTGCTTGTTAAACTCCTAATCAAATAAGAAGTATTGATAGCTGCTACACAAACAATTTTACACAATTAAAACAGCTTTTTTTTTTTTACATGGTTAGATTTTTTCCTACCAAGCGCTGGTTGCTTCTTTCCATTTTACAACATCAATGAATTAATTTTTAAATGTTCATTTCTCCTCATCGTTGCAATAGATATTTATCTTCTAAATTTGCGAGAGAACTTGTCTTCTAATTCGCACAGACAAATATAAAAAATCAAATAAATAAAATTCGTTTAGCGGTCAATTGTAAAGAAAAAAAGGAGAGGATTCTTCAGATGTACAGGACCGAATTGCACTCTGTGAATCTCCCTTAGCACTCCAGATGCAAAATCTAGGAACACAAAAATGCACGTGAAGGTTAAAATTTTGTAAATTTTCAACCAACCACACAAGATAGAGATAAACAGCTTGAAACGAGTTTTCCAAAGCTAAATTTTACTACATTTTGTTAAGATTTGAGTGCAACTTTCCAATGAAAAAAAATTGTGACATTAATAACAACCCAATTACAGCAAAGAGAACCAAAAGTGTATAAGATGACAAAGTTAAATGCTAGGATTTTCAATAGTTAAAGCCGGAGGTTATAGCACATTGTTTACTTTTTGGAGCAGAATGTAAACAACGTACTGTAACCTCCTGTGAGAGCTAATTGATATTAAATAATCAATTGGTAAAAATTGTCCAAGGCCTGGGTGTCAACCATTCAGTTGAATGGAGCCCCAAACAAGCAGACATTTCTGCTCTTTCGCTTGCTGAAACCGTATTCGTTTCGCCCTTGTAACCTCTGACTTTAACTATAGAAAATCCTGGCATTTAACTTGACAATATTATATACTTTTGCTTCTCTTTGCTTTAAACTAGGTTGCTGTTGATTTCTGGTCTCGCACTTTACAGACTATTCGACCCCTAAAATAAAACACAAAATAGGAAATTTTGCCGAAGATACCTCAGAATTTAGATTTTACAGTGAACTAACTATCTTTCTCTAACAGGTTCGTATTACTTCAGAGAAATCAATTTCAAGGACTATCAAGTACCAAATTTCATAAAATACAAAGACTTTTTGCCAAATTTCAAAGCTTTAAAAACTAGCCTACACTAAGAATAGTAGAAATAGGGTACAGGGGTTGGTTTGTGCAGTCTGGTATATGATAAAAACTCTGAAGCCAGAAGCATTGTACCATTCTCAAATATACCATTGTACACTAGATTTAACAAGCATTAAATCCCTTGAATTTTAGAAGATATCCGAGCTTCATCCTCAGAAGACACTCAAAAAACTAAAAAAGGCTTAGCCTACCAGTCAGATGCTGTGGATTTGAAATACGAAAAATGGCGACCCGTGTTTTCGTATTTCAAAACCACAGCAAGTGACTGTTAAGCCTTTTCTAGGTTTTTTGAGTGTCTTCTGACGATGAAGATCGGATAGCTTCGAAAATTCAAGGGATTTAATACGTTAAATTTTTTGTGGTGGTTAAAAGTGTTTATTAGTTTTTCTTTGTTTTCTAACAAGAAAAATTCGCCAAAATGTCGATCGTTAATAACCACTGTAATCGCCGATGTTCAACACACCATTGTACCATTATCGAATATAAAACACATACCAGATTACTTAACAATGAGGTTGTCACTTTTTTTCCCCATCAACTGTTGAAGAGTGTTAGGGAAAACATGGTTAAATAGATTCATTTTTTCAAACCAGCAGTGTGGGCATTATGAAACTCGGTGGAGGCCTGCGTCCCCCGCACATTTAAATTCTACCCACAAGGCAGATTTCACAAAAATAAATTGCATCTGAAGCTAGCGTCGCTCTGGGTGAAAAAGGAGGGAGACTCATGGTTTTTTTTTGTTTTTTTTTTTACATATTTGAATGCATTTTTAGGTGGCTTACAAAGTTCAAAACAGGAGGAAGAACCTCATCCTTTATAAAGACTTTCAAAAACCAACCGCTCGAATTTTTAATTTTTTATGACTTTGAAGTCATTGCAAATGCCAAAACGAAAAAGGATTTCTAAGGTTTTCAGCACTGGTAGGAACCCTCTAAATGGAACTAACGGCACAAGGCCCAAATGAATTAAATGTAAATTCTATTGCAAATCAACGAACTAATTTTTAACAAACGTAATCAATACCTGCACAGCAGAAAACATTATTCCTACCTGTCTTCATGCCAAAAGGCCAGCTATTGACAGGAGAGCTGCAAGATGATATAAGCACTAGGTGCTTCGCTGAACTTCAACTACGGATAATACGAAGCCACAGAAAAGAACCGGAAACCTCAAAGCACGGCGCAATTTGAGAAAATTTCCATCCACAAATAAGCAAGTTTCTGCAAAGCTGCCAACGTAATGCAAGATGATGCAGCGTGAAGAATCGCTGCTAACTACCTTCCGAGCCCACACACCTAAATTTGCTTCATAAACGACGTATTTTAAGACTTTAGTTCCTGCCTAAAATGCCTTAAATTCATAGTTAAATTACAATCATCTCCAATACAAAAGGAAATGCCATTAAAGAAATCAGGAGACTGATGGCTTTCTGTTACAACCGAAAGAGCAAGTCATCAAAGAACATTTACCAAGTTTACTCAACCAAAAAAAAAAAGAAGAAAAAAAGCACTAATGAAACTAACTGTGCTTTATAACAAACGAAAAGCACCATGGAGCCAATCTACCAAGGATGACAAGTAAGCAGCAATATTAACGAAAAAAATCACCAGTCGCAGGGTTCGTACAGAACTTTCATATAAAAATCCAGGCTCTTTTCACAAGTTTTTCACGGACTTCTGATTAAAATTCAAAGACTTTTGCAGCTCTGATAAATTTGAAGCGCACTTAAAAAACAAAAACAGTCTTTTTTTTTTACATATGAGCGGGAAAAGCTCAAGAACATTTACCATTAAAGGATGGTGTTTACCCTCAGAAAACGTGTGTAATCATACTGTGACGCAATCTAGCATCATTGGTATCATTAAAGCTGGCAGCAAGCAAAAAGTAATGCATCAAGAAACGTTTTTAAAGAAATGAGGGGGGGGGGATTGAGGCTTAATGGCGCGTCGACAACTTGGCCATTAGCGCCAACCTCAGTCACAGTGCAGTGGTCCGGGTTGCCACTGCACCACACATTACAGAGGTGTAAAGAAATGAACATGAGCTAAACCTACATAAATATTGTGCGAGATTCTTGAGAATTTTCCAAAGGTGAACAACCCTCTTAAAACAATTAATATTAACACATTGATTTTATTTTTCCTCTCAGTTTCCCCCTCCTTTAATTTAATCAATTTTCTCCGTAAATATTACGACTTACATTGCATGCGGGATATTTACATGTATTGCAATTTGTATCCATGTGCTGATAAATTGTTCTATTGGAAAATTCGTTTCCCATTTTTATATTTCATTATGAAATCAACACATCCAGTTTTTTCTAAGAAAACAAAGGAAACCTTCCACGATTCTTCAAGGAATTGGAATTGAACCATTTTCCAGCACACTTTTCCAGGCTTTCAAGAATCCATACAAACTATCAAGTTAACTGAAAACCTGAAATTCAAGTCAACAAACTCAGTTTTACCAGATGTTATCAATACATTTGGTAAAACTGAATTGAAAGACCCTCTTTTCAATTCTTTCATGAGTCAGGAATTGAAAGAGGGTCGTTGGCTTGGTCCTCTAATGCATTACACCACTACGCTAACTTGGCTATCAAGGCTGTTGCTAACTTGCCAAACTAATTAACATCAGCACGACAGACTGATGCCAGGGAGAGCTGTCATCAATAAAATAAGACAACAGGTTACAGTGGGTACCATGCCCAGCTAGCTAAGCCCATCAACCAGTTGTGGTTGTTTGAATTGCCAGTCACTGGGGCTAATGGACATACAATTATGAAAAGCGCAATGTGCAGACATGCATACATACAAGGGCTATTATTTAAGATCAATATTTTTCCCCAGTTCATCAATTTGCTAACTCTAGCACCATCACAGCCACCTAGTGGAGTAACAGAAAATGTTCCAACATCAGCCCAATCATAGTTAGTAAGCAGAGCGAAGTATTTAGAACCAAATGAATACAGTACCATACTGGGTCCAACCCTTCCGAATGTCAATTCAGTAGCAGTCACCACTTGGCCAGTAGACCTTACAAAGCACTCGCCATTCACAATTTTTACTCGCCACATACCAAATACGTCTTGTATGATGAAAGGTTTCTCTAATTTATGCATTAACAAAATTGTGCAGTTTTCTTAAACTCCAGTATTAATGCAGAAAATCCAGTTATATAGCCCTTATAAATCTGAGCATAACGCCGCAAACCGTTCGTCTCTAACTTATACGGTTCCAGAGATACCCCTTTTTTAGTGGCATGCTCTGTAGCTAGTCGCCGATTTGGCGAGTAAGGCTAAATTCCAAGTCGCCAACTGTTGATTTCCACTCGCTAAATGGCGAGTGGCGACCGACATTGGGAAGGGATGATTGGGTCCCGTACTGACCACTTGCGGATCGAGGCAATGGGGAAGAGAAAAGAAGAGCTCCAACAACCCTATCCCAGGTGTCCTACACTAGTCTACAAATTACTTGCAACATACATAAGTGTAAGGTCTTAAAATTACCTCACGTAAATAAAGAATAAATCTCAATGTAAAGGGTAAATGAAGCAAACAAGCCAGCGTTAAAGGCTGGCGCTGCGAGGATACAAGATACACTAACCTCGGAAAAAAAGGAAAGGTAACAGCCGCGGCTGGGACTCGAACCTAGAACTTCCCATCGACCTCAAATAATTTGGAGACGCTAAAAGCTTGTAAACACCAAACTTTGCCCCTTCCCATTAAAATCTTATTTTTACCCTCAGAGGTTCAAAATTGCCCTACCCCCAACTAAAAAATCACTGTCGGTAAAAATGCACGCCTGTTGGGTGGCGAACTACAAAAAGCCAAAAAATATAATTAAAAAAAGGGGCCTCAACGCCCAATAAATTCCTAGATTCACCCATATGACTAATCAGGTACAGCTCGTCTGAAGTTGTGCAACTGTTACACAGTTTTCATTATATATACTAACGGTTTTGTGAAACGTTACCAAAGTGTCTCATGAAAAGTTATCAATTAACCCCCAAGTCCCATGTTTACAGAGGACGGACTGCGATGCGATTCTATCTTGGTTTGTAGGCCAAGCCTCTAACAACTTGGTTGTACTTTGCCTACTTTAATTGGGCTTACAGGGAACCCCTCATGAAGTTAGCTTTTCATTGCCTATTTTGTTTTCTGGCATATGCGGACGTCATGGTGTGCAGAGGTGGTTAATCCGCCACAAATTTCTCTCGTATTTAAGAAAAGTAGCGGATACCTTTGTTACCACTTTAAATTTTAAGCATGGCAAGTCTCAAAGTTCAAAGAAGAAAAAAGTGAAAACGCAGGAAATCAAGTCCGACAAGCTTCCGCCCGAGCCAGTTAAGAACCATAAAACTCAGCCAAGTGTAACAAATGATAGCTGATAGCCGTGGTTACGATTCAAGTCCATTCACGATCTGAAAAGCATGCGGGACATAAGAGATTAAAAACTGATTATGTCTCAAATACTAGCTCACTTAAAATAGCACCCCCAGGCCACGAAATAGCAGGAGTGTGACCACTTTATGCAACAATTTCCGCCTAATAAACAGCTACACAACTTTTGCCATAACTGACATTGCATGGCCGAGGTGTGATGAAAATGGTATTTTAAAGAGCAATCGAGCCATTTACGCATACTTGGAATGTAGGCCTTTTAAAACATTCTTTCATGCAAAGAATTGAAATGTTACATTCGACACGTAAATGATTTTAACAGTGTACGTGTTCATTTGTAGCCTACACTTTAAAATTCTAGATTTTTCAATGTTTTTTTTCCATCTCCAAAAACCGGCAACATGTGATTGCAGTGGTTATAATTTGACATCTTCAGAAAAACAGTACACTAAAACCACCAGCGAAGAACATAACACTAATGTTCAACTTGAATTTTCGGTCAAGATTGATGCACTTCCGCTCACCTTCATCGGAAGTTGATCTCTAAAAGCAGAAGGATATAAAGCGCGATGGAGTACAGCGCAAAAATGTGAATTCAGAAGGCTTCTGAAGGCTCCTGAAATGTAGTGTTTTAAAATTTGGTGTTTGCTAACTTCTGACGGTGAACGGAATTGAGCTAATGGTCACCAAAAATTTAAGTTAAACATTAGTGTATGTACTTCGCTGGTGGTTTTATTTTTTATTGTATTGTTTTTTCCAATAACTTGTCAATGAAATTTCAAGCAAGGTGTCAAGCAGTTACCACCAGAGAGGTGCCTTTGCTCTCATCCGCAGAGTATTCTCTACTGACGAGCCCAAACAAGGGCGAAACAGTCTGTCTGTGGGCGAGCGCTGTTTGATTTTAAGCGATCAACTGCCATTAATAGGCCTACTACATTTGGGTGTCTAACATTCGGTACAATGGCACACCAAACAAACAGTAGTTACTGCTTTTTAATTGCTGAAACCAGACCGGTTTTTGTGCGTGTTAAGGACTACAAATTAGTAATTAACAGAAAGCGAAACAATTAAAAGATGAATTTGTTTTACACATCTTTGAACTAATGTTGCAAAACCGAGTCACATAGGAAAAGGCAACATGGATGCAAGTACATTTAATCGCCTTGCCGCTGCCTCTTGCAAGCATGCAATCCAAAACCATTCCCACTTCAGCGCAATTGGGATGGAGGAGGAAAGAGAAGAAGGGAAAAAAGAATCGTGAACACTGGGACTTGAGAAGCCCATGGATATGTTTTTAACGAATACGCTATAAATGAATTAATGAATTCAAGTGATCAACTAGAATTAGTATTCGTCCGATCCATGGTTTAAACAAGTTGCATACTGATGTCCCACAAGGAAAAAGAAACGCGATTTTCTGTTATGGGAATTTCCAGGAGCGTTTTCACGATCCAAGGCATTTTTCAAGTTTTTCAAGGAATTTCTTCATTATACTCACTCTCTAGCTTCACACACAACCAAAGCAGTCAATTTCTACACCTCATACTTGAGAATTTTCGCTAGCAAGTACGTGCTACCTTCTTCAGGCTAAAATCAAAAGCCCCGCAAACACACACACACGCACCAATGACCTTTGGTAACGCTCACAACGATCAAAAGTTTGTAGGTGTACATATGCGGGGCTTTAGACTTTAGCCTGAAGAAGAAAGCAAGTACTTGCCATCTAAAATTTGCAAGTTTGAGATGTAAAACTTGACCGTTTTGGTTGTTCGTGAAGCTGAGAGTGAGTATGATTGCCGGAAACTAAAATAAAGTGGCCGATTCGTCGGTTTTTGCAAATTTTTCCATGCCAGAAATTTCCCTTTTGTTTTACAGAATTTTCTAAGTTTTAAAGACCTATATGAACTCCATTTTAAAAGGACTAGTTGATATTGCTTGCTTCACTCGACCTATTGGCGTTGTACGGGGCTTTGCAATGCTATCCACACCAATTTGTGTTTGATCACAATTTCTACTTCCTGTGTCAAAAACTAGAAATACTCACTTCACTCGATCAATCAAAAGCTCAAAAAACCACCAGTGGCGTGACCACCCTCTCCGTGGTCACTGGTAAACGAATTTTATTTATGTAATTTAAATTAACTGCTAAACGTTTCTCTCTTTTTCTGCCATCCGACTTGTCAAACAGCCAAACATTTTGTTGCTTTCGAATTGGTGCCAACAAGTTCACTTGAGTGACTAAATTACCCTTTTCATGCAACTGAGAGCAAATGTATTTTGAAAACTTTCAAGTTCAACGCTTACCAACTTCTGGTGGCAGTAAATCACATGTATATTTTTCTCTGCAAATTACAGTGACAGACGCAAAAGACGAACAAGTTTAAAAATTTGTTCTTACAAGTCAGAGGTTTAGGCAGCCTGACTTAAAAGTCTAAAGGGAAAGAGAAATAGGCTCGAATCGATTTTTATTCAATTTGTTCAGCTGATGTGGGATCTTCGTCCTCTAGTACTCACTTATTTTTGGTTAAAATGGTGGTTTTATCCTTTTTAAAGGCACTACACCTTCGCATCTGGTCAAAGACCACCACCACCCTATCATCGTGGCCTAAATTTTAAGAAGGCACAGCCTTTTAAATCTTCGAACATCTTCAAACACATATTTTCACAAACAGCCTACCAGTTTGGGTCTTAAATGTTTCTTCTCACATGTCTAACCACTTAGAATGGCATATTAAAGGGTAACTTTTCATGTTGGCATTCCTCTGCGACTCAGTTTTGCAACATTAGTTTTGACTTACGTAACTATTGCAAACGCAATTTTTTTCTCCCTGTATAAAACAGTTTTGCTACATCACTCATCACATGTTAACGCTGCAAAAGCTATCTTGCGTGTGGGATGCACAAATATAGTTGTGTTTTTTGGAACGGTCAACGAAAAACAAAATGGTCAGCACGAAAATAATAGGGAAAAAACTCTTCCCACAAGTTAGATATTTACGAAGCCCAACATTTTTAATTCCAAAGGGCAACAAACATAAGATCACATTTATACTTATTAAATTTATTTGACCGAACTGACTTCGCATTCCATCATAGTATTACTTACGTCTCCATTAAATGGTTATTTATCCTTTTTAAAGGCATTCCGCCTTCGCAAACGGGCAAATATCATCACCACCCTTTCATCCCGCTCTCATGGTTTAAAAAGGCACCGACTTTCAAATTATCCAGAGTCTTGAACACTTGTGAAACAAACACGACACTTCCAGTTTTGGTCTTAATTGTTCCATCCCACACATCTAACCACTTCACTTGGCATTAAATCACACGCAAAGAAGTGGTGTTTTGGCTTGGATTCGACAAGTAAAAAACATTAAAAAAAAAACAGGTTGTCCTTCGATACTAAAGTATCCTTAATCAACATGAGTAAGTGGCTTGTTTTTTCTTTTCTGTTTCAAATGGAAAATCACACTCAATTTCTTCTTCCCACGAGCGTGATTCCCGCCAAGCCAGACAGCCCAACAACTTTTGGTTGCCGATATTGCTTCATCCTTTCCGCGGAAAACCCAATTGGCCGTGTCTCCACTTTTTTATTTTTATTTTTTTTTTTACATACTGCCACCATCTGCTGTGAACTATTGCTGCTGATAGCAAGTCTGACGACCTTCAATCAATTCAACCACGAATATGGAAATCAGCCGGTCTTAGCACACATTAGTTAGACCCGCAGAGCGTAAACTTGTAACATCCCCCCCTCGTCTTCGCCCCCCCCCCCCCCCCCAAAAAAAAAGGAACTAACACAGGATATGCCTGGAAAATTCAAAGACGGGTTCATACTTGCTGGTAAACATAAAATTCCGTTTCCATCATTTGTCAACGAAAATTAAAAGACGACTAACGAGTTATTAACATTAAAGTAAAAGACACATCGGTTTTACATTTTTATAATTACGGTAGCATGCTCGTCCATTGCATGATAAAACGTCTGCACTGGCTGCGCACGATGGGTTACTTAATAGTATTAACATAAATAGCACACTATAATTTCCAATCATGGAAGACAAGAAACACGATTTTCTATTATGGGAATTTCCAGGACTTGTGGGTTTCCGAAGTATTTCAAACACTTTTACGAGCATAGATTTTCATTTGTTGTTTCCATGATATTTCCAGGTTTCGAGGACCCATACGAACTCTGCAAGACATATAGCAGAAAACCAGAAAGCAGAAAAGGTCAAATTATCCCACATATACTGTCCCATTATCAGAAAAATGTACGTTAGACTGCTGCAATTTTTTATACATTTCCGGTTAGAATTTGTCCTGGTTGAGAGTGGTCAGAGAAAAAATAAGTATTCAGACAATTTAGCAGAATACCAGATATTGTTATGCGGCCAAAATCAATATTTTTAGGAATCCCTAGCCCTGATGCTTGTGTCAATTGTGGCATGTAAAAGACCTCAGTGCCACAATCGGTTCTTTTTGGGACTCTGACGGGTGTTCGAACCAGGTCCTCACGTTTTACTATTTTTGGTCAGACGTCTTTACTAGTTTTTTCTCTTCTCAGGTTAGTATATCTTTTAATTTCACAATAAGCGCCATTCGTTAATACGACCTATCAATACATTTAACCCTATATCTTTGAATGGCTAATAACAATAAATCATTCATTTTTTTTTTAAATTTTCCTACGTGCAACTTTTACAGAACTACAAATTTAATTCGAGCAACTAAAGTACATTAACGCAACAACCTAAAAACCGTAAGCACCACTTGTTTTCAGACAGGCAGAATTTTCATTTCGATGTCTCGTCACTCGACAACTTGCTCACTTAATTACTGCATACACATGCAATTAATCGCTCACATGCTTTGCCCCGAGGGTTTCAGACGTGGCAGGTGCAATTTATGCCTTTGGATTCATTCAAGCTATCTACCTTAGTAATCAGGCGAACTTAAATGAGAAGCCAAGGGTTACAACTTGAAAGCTGTCGCGTGACAAGCCACCAATGCCTTATTGCCCGTAAAATTCGTTAAATAGTAATTACGCTTTGCTCATACAACCGGTTACACGTCGCAAAATTAAATAACACAATGGCTGCAGAAGCTAATTGGTTTCAAGCTTTATTGTGGTTAGGCACAGTCGACTGGCGACTAACGATTGAGCAACTAAAAGCTTGGATGTACCAGGAAGAAATGATGAACAAGTAGTGAACACTGAACTGATTCAATGTAAACTGCTAACTGATTCAATGTAAACTGCTAACTGATTCAATGTAAACTGCTAACTGATTCAATGTAAACAACTAACCGATTCAATGAAAACAACTAACTGATTAAATGTAAACAACTGGTTCAATTCATAAAGTTTATAAAGGAATTTGCACACAAATAGTAATACTACAAATAGTAGTGAAAGTGTGCAATTCGTTTTTGAACTTTGTGACTTGTTATGGAGTCTCACTGTGTGAATGCTAACAAAGTTTTTTGATAAACTCATTCAATGTAAACAACTCACTGAGTCAATGTAAACAACGAATTCAATGTATTAACAACTGATTCAATACATGTACGGTAACTAATTGATTCAACGTGCGCAACTAACTCATTCAATGTACGCAACTAACTCATCCAATGTACGCAACTAATTCATCCAATGTACGCAACTAACTCATGCAATGTACGCAACTAACTCATCCAATGTACGCAACTAACTCATCCAATGTACGCAACTAACTCATCCAATGTACGCAACTAACTCATCCAATGTACGCAACTAACTCATTCAACGTACGCAACTAACTCAGGTAATTGTTTGGAAACCTTACTTTTCACGCTATCGACTTAATTCACCTACCTATCGATTCCTTTCGTCGTTAGGGGTCCGAAAATCATAACTAAAAAGTGCGCAAACGTTTTTTTTTATTAAAAAAAATTATTAAAACACGCTAAAATAATTCTACGGCAGCCATTCTACGCGATGATTCTGCAACTAGAAAACCTGATTTCGACCAGAACGATACTAAACGAAAATTATCTCTTTCGTAGGCAGACGGTGATATTTGTGGCCGAATTTACAGTCCGCAGGGGTGCGCGGACCAAATCGGAACAAAATTTTAAACGTTATCATGCCCCAAACAGACAAAGAAGAACTCCAAAGTCAGCCGAGTATTCAATCTTGATCGCTCAGCGAATAAAGGTTCTGTTTATTTGGTTCTTAATTGGGTTCAACGCCAGATCCAAATTGATATACAGTTTTACCGTTTTCAACTGCCCCCACTGAAGACACAGCTACAAGTCATGGAGGGAAGCCTAATGAGTAAAGCGTAAGGCCTTTGAATCCTTAATTTGGTACAGTGCCTTCAGTGACGGAATTCGAACCATCGTTCTGCTGGTTAGCAGACAAGGACGCAAACCATTGGGATGTTCTTACCTGCGTTGCTCTGTGGAACCCCTTACAAGGCTTACGAGGTGCGTTGGAACTTTTCTGTTATAGTATGTATGCCACAGGATACGATGCCAAATTAAGACGGTTAGTTAATTTCAACTGAACTCCAATACATAAACTTGAACCGACAAAATTATACGGTAAAAAAAAAAAAAAACCAATTAAATACAATTAAAATGTGTCACTACGTCTCCTTCACGCAAAATACGAAATTAGGAGAATGGAACAAATGGGTCAGCAACAAAAAAACACTCTCG
The DNA here is from genome assembly GCA_023313725.1 of Lithobius niger. Classification (NCBI taxonomy): domain Eukaryota; kingdom Metazoa; phylum Arthropoda; class Chilopoda; order Lithobiomorpha; family Lithobiidae; genus Lithobius; species Lithobius niger. The sequence goes on along the minus strand of JAHWFP010088044.1, from coordinate 191,502 downwards.
TAATTTGTAAACTTCATGTCTAACAGCCAACTAACCCGCGAAGAAGACACTAATCCTTTAAGAACTGTAATTTTGTGTTTGAAAGGCAGGTTGTAATTTTCCTTGTTACTTCTCCTTTTCCTCCGGGCAAAAGTATATCTAATTTTAGTATATTAAGGAAACAAAAAAACAAAAAAACAACTTCACGAAATTTAAGTCCGAACTGTTTTGGATCAAGTGTAAAAATAGAGAACAACATTCTGATCCAAAAACCGAAATCTGAATTAGGGAAAAAATCAGTATTTTTAGAAACTTTAGGGGGAAAACAAAACCAATCTAGCCTAAATTTGTTTAAAATGACAAGCCCAAACATAAAAATAAAAGTCGTACGTGTGGCGATTAACTACACTGAATTGCAATCCCTTTTTTTTATTCCAATGACAACACAATATATAAAATAAAGTTCAACATTGAAAAGAAGTGAAACTGCAATACGAAGATACATATCCAAACGTCCAGTGTAGCTTCCAGGGACAGCAGATAATTTTTTTGTCGTGGTGTGTTTAACTGCCGTCCATGGATGCTACAACAGTGCTATTAGTTTTATGTGTTGCATTGTAATTACAGTGACTACTCCACACGTAAAAATAAGTTTGCATATGGCATTGAGACTATAATGAACCAAAAATGAATTTTCTCAGTTTTTTCCCAAAACAATTGAAAATTCTCACACTTTTCTGGGTTAAAATTGATTTCAAACCAGAAAGGACCCTTTATCTTACAATTTTTTAGTTAGGAAAAAAGTTGAAATTAAACAAATCCCCTGATTTTATCACTCAAAACAGACTGCAGAGCGACTTTATACGAAATGCAATTTTTCTTGTTACACCGAGAACATAAAATGTCAGGCGCATTTATTTTTTTTACATTTGCCTAATGACAGTCATCACTTGCTTATGTATGAGAGAACTGGTCTTTGAAGGTCACATCTATGCTGCAAGCAATTTTTTTTTAAAGAAAGCAAGGCAGAATGCAGAGGCTAATTCTAATTCACCGACATTCACTCACTTCTAACCCATCACGTTTCGCTTAAACCGTTCAATTGCCATTCAAAACTAAACTTTAAACAGCAACAAGGAAAAATTACGAGACATGATTTTCTTTAAAAAAAAACCAGAGACTAGAACAAAAAATTTACAGGTTGTTTACAGAATTCACAACAATTTGGCTGATAGGGGAATGCACGACCAATTTACTCAAGTATGTGGCTACTAAAGAAATTAATGGTTATCAATAGCAGATGGGTGAGTTTTTGATAAAACGCGTGGACTTTTTTTCAGGCAGAGTCTGAAAAATATCCAAATTGAGTTCCAACGCATTAAAGGAACATAAATCCCTGTTGGCTTTCCTGCATGACTCAGTTTTGCGACTTTAGTTCAAACGTGTGTAAATGTTGCCAACACATTCATTTTCTTGATTTTCTTGTGTGCGAGGTGATCTGGCGACATTAACTCTAACCTGTGTAAATGTTGCCAACTGCAATGTCATCGGGTAGCACGATATACCGGAAGGGTTTATGTCCTTTTAACCAAACACTTCCAAGATCTTACGACTATAAATAACTATTAACCAGTCCAAGCTCTCATGACTGCGCAAAACGAATCTAGAGTTTTTCAGAGGCATGCCAGAATTAAAAACTAGGATCCAAAGAAAGACTTACTCAGTGCACGAAATCACGCTTAAATTCAAAATCAAACAAATGCTACCGATTAGCGAATTTTACATGCTGCAATGACTACAGACGGAAAAAATAGTTCTATGTGGTGGGATTAAATTTAGAAATGGAAGTATTTAATTGTTCGATTCCCTTCTGTTGTCCAATGAATGCGGAAGGAATCAGGAACATATACACGTCTTGAATTTCTACTGAAAACTGCCGAGACTTATAAATCATAAAACTATACTGCTATGTTTAATGCGCAGTAATAATCTATCGAGCATGGCTACTGTAAATTATCTCAAAAATTTTTCAAAGAGCAATTTGTTACTTACTATTAACCTCATCGAGTTGAAAACTTTCAGTTAGAACAGGTTGTCACAATCCTACGCTAAGTGTATGTCGTACACTTGAACGTTACGTTCTAGCCGATATTTTCCTAAATGGCTTCCCTCAAAAGTGCATCAATAAGGACTTCATTACAGCACTAATGTTTGTTAAAGGCTAGCCAGCTGTGTAATCAACCAACCTCGTGGTTCTTTTAAACATCACTAAACAAGCAAGCTCTCACACATTTTTTAATCTTCAAGTGACCTCTATTTTTCAGAAAATGGATATAATATTTAGTTTTTAACCCTCTACCCCCAACAGCACATGAAAAAAACCAAAACAGAACAGGTAAGTAGGCAGCTTAGGAAACTTAAGACACCATAACCACAAAAAATTCAGGACCACATTTACAGTATTTGCAGTGTCACTTGCATAATTAAAATAAAAACACTTGCGAAGAAGAAATACGCAGAAAGTAGGCCTAACACTTTTTTTTGTTCGTAAATATCTTTGAGCCTTGCGTCATAGCAAACTAAAGCTTGTATGGCCGAACCAGCTCAATTTTGAATGCAAATATGTCTCAGTAAGACATGGAAGTGTCCACGTTGTAACTAGGAACTATCGCTTCATATTCCATTCCCTGTCACAAGGTGAATAGGAGAGAGGCAGTGGGTTTCGTTTCTCGGATCCAGGTCAGTACTGTTGATTCAACATCACCAGAATTTTATTTTACCAAAGCAGCGCTGGGAGGTATCGACTTTTCGCATGCACACAAACTGGCGTTGAGTCAGGAGGGTAAACACACGATTTCTACCCAGCTGGCCTTGGCTTGAAGAAGTCATCTGCTTCATCGTTTCACATTTCACACTGTTGCACACTGAGATGCTGCATCATAATACAAGTTGCATTTTTTTCGCACCTATCTATGGGTTAAAACCAATTCAGCACATTTATAACGCAGGTTATCCAGAAGTAGTTACGACCAGTCGTTCCACATTTGATCGCATGGAGTCGCGACCCAAAATGAGAGACGGAACACGTGTTAATATGGACATGGACACTCCGTGTCAAGCTATCACTCTTGTATCAGTAAAAAGAGATAAGGTCGAAAACAGGTCAGAGATGATCCCACAGGAGCTGTACGAGCGTAGCAGTCTCTCACCCTTCCAGTCATCGCCCAGATCATCTTCTGCAACATTTAGACTAAGCTCTGCCACCACTCAGCCACCATGACCACAAAGATAAAGAGAGATCTTTCACAAACCTCAATCCAGTTTTCAGACATTTTCGACGACCCAGCTTCCAGTGACCAGTTACACAAAATTAAAAATAAGATTTTTAGCTTAAGTTGCAAAACCTTTTGATAAAATCCAACTACATCAAACTGAAATATACATAAAGTACTGCACCGATCACATTCGCACAAATCGGACTGGAATTTCATCCTGGCATCGTCAAGGGTGCTCGTGCTTAATCAGAGTCCATACATTTATTTTCCTTGTAGTACTTTAGCACACCACACAAAAAAAATCACTTGTTGGTGTTGGTACCATGAACCAAGCAGCGTACACAGTTGTATTGCCGCCTTAACAGATTCTGTATCGTGCCATGCTACACGTTTGTGTGACAAACGATTCAGAAAGAAAACTACGCGAAGTCTACGTAAATCAAAAGATAGAATCACATTCAACACTGTCGCACTCTTTAGCAACTTTACCTTTTTTGCACTATCGGACGAGTGACACCATCAAGAAGATGAAAATTAACTAAGTCTTAATACACACTGTGAACCTTGAGAGGGGGAATCAAGGAACCCAATCATCATGGGCAAGCACAACCCAGTGGCGTATAATGTATATGGAAATCTTCCGTAACCTGGAGTGTGGTTACCGGGACAGTCGTGGACCTAAGAGGGACCCTTCCACACAAAAAACTCAGCAACTGAAATATGGGATGCGTTGCACTGGTTTCTAGGAAGCCAAGGAACATGTTCCACATAGGCACGGTCAATGGTCAGAACGGTCAGCTTCCAGCCAAGTGAAGCCGTATCAAACCCACGACAGACCAAGCTACGTAAGAGACTTAAGAAAGCTGGATAATCATATATGTTCCAGATCACTTTGTTTATTATGTTACCGGAGTTCAGAGATGGCACAAACCATTAAGTACCGCTTTCTGTACCTTTTACACACTTTTCAAAGAGCATCTTTTTCATTATTCTATACTTCATCTTGTTGCATGTCCATTTTCAGCAGAAGCACTCGCAAAACTCCCGTTGAACTGTGAAGATAGTTCTGCTGTGGTGGCAAAGTGTGATCTTTTGATGACATGTTTACAAAAAAGTACTGTAATCGATATTTTGACTGCTGAAGTCTCATTTTTTAGGTCCGAAATAACTTTTCCTCCAGTTAATTTGCTTTCTTCCAGTCAGTGTTTTCTTCTCCCTCCCCTGGCGGCCTTAAAAAATGTATGTACCCCTATTTCCCCCAAAAGACATAACCCCCTTGGCAATAAATAACATTAAATTAAATGAACATGGTATGCTATTTACCAAATTTGTCCCTTGATCGTCACAAATCAAGGTTCAAATTTTCGGTGGGTCTTTTATCTTTTTGACAGATCTCCCACCTTCCTCAGGCACTTCGAGCGTTGAACGCCTTTTGACTTGGAGAAACGGGAAGTTGGTTTGAATTTCCCGCACGTGTTTGTGTTTAGGCACAACCAAGTAAAACAATGACCCCTTCGGCCCATCGTGTAATAAATAACAATCGGTCCCTAATGTCTCGACCAAATTCTTTGTTGCCTAATTTCAGGTTTAACTCAAAGTCACCAGGCAAGGTGAAGTCAGACAGAAAGTAATAAAATAAGATAAAAAAGTAGCCAACAAAACTTTTCATCCTTATGAAAATTTGCACCAACTGTGATAGACGCAAAGAACATTTCAGCAATGTCAACCTTACCCTTCCCCCCTGCATTAGGAAAGAAAGGAACATCCACCATTAGTGAATAGGTTTAGTCAGTTTGGAACACACTAAAGCTGTTTCGATACAGGTATCACATCAGTAAATATACAATTATCTAATGTATTGGTACTGGATTAAAATTGATATTTTTTTAGCAATTCGTTGACAGATACGCTACACTTTTAACACTGTTCTTTTTCTCTTGGCATCGAAGACTTCGTGTTCCCTGCCTGCAGAATGCTACAAGTCTAGAAACAAAGCGCAACAGGGAATTTTACCCTTAACAAGATCACGGTCTAGCTACAGTAACTCTTACAACAATGGAATTCTTGAGGTTTCTGATCCATCCGTACATGCTGTCAAAGTAGTTGTTTATAATATTAATCTGGTTAAAAGTTGTATTTTCAAACACATCTTGTGCAAAAACTAGAAAGAGGCTTCATTGTACTGACATCGGATCGGCAGAAATGGAATCGGGACATCCTTGGTACGTACATCTTATATAATTTTTTAACAAGTCTCAGTAACCAAACTAAAAGCAGCAAATTACGAAAAATAAAATTCAAGCATGGTTTGAAATTTAACACTTCACTATTTTTCAAGCACTTTCAATGGCTTGCCAGGCTGGCGCAAACCATGGAAAATGCACAAAATCCGCAGAATTTCTAGTAGTCAAGAATGTTTGCAACCAGCCCATTACAGCGACAGGGTGGGCTGAGCTGCAAAGTTTACGTCATGTTTGATCAATGCTATGAGAGTTTACATGAGGATGAGTCAGTGAAGGATGACCACTTCACCCTCACCACGCTTTAAATTAATGTCTACTTATGAAGAAGCCAAACCATAAACTGGTGCAATATAAGGATGAATGCCTTTTACAATTTCGGTGAGATTTTTAGCCATCATCATTTTTATAGTGACTTTCCCGAAACGAGATGCACGTGCTTACCGCGTAGCATTACGTGTTTTAAAATGAAGTGTAAGTATAAAAAAATATAATACACAATTAAGGCATTAAAAACATGGAAGGCATTTGTCCTAAAATTTTGCAAGGTTACGGGGTGACGTTAAGTTGGTGAATGATTTAAATTTAACATCTAATCATGAAGTAACCAAACCTTAAGCTGTCAAAATATAGAGACGATTCTACAGTTTGGGTAAGATTTTTAGCCTCCAAATTTTTATAATGGTTTTTTCCACAGAGAAAATATGTGTGTTTAATAAGAATTAAGAAGCAGTAATTATTTTAAAAGAAAGTAAACGTATTAAAAAAAATATAAAAGTATAAATTTTACGAATAATTAAGTGACATAGTCTCTTACCTTGAGCTTGTTGAGCTCCATTTTTAGCTGGGCAATTTCGGCTTTCTTGCTTTCTGCATTGCGTACCAGTTCAGATACTTGATGCTCTAGCGCACGCTTATTTTTCTGTAGTTCGGCAACCACGGCATCACCTGCATTTCTGTCATCCGAAGCAGCATCGCCGCTGGCTGGCCCTCTAGCAACACCAGTGTTCATCCTTCGGCGAAGAACCAGCGGCGCGGAAAGGGGTGTCACAGGCCGTGACACAGCAGAAGCACCATTCCTCCCAGCAACTCTGTGGCCAAAATGCAAAATATGTTTAGTCAAGAACAACCACAAACCAAAACCAAAGTTAATCGCATCTGGAGCGGAAAGAAAATACAAGGACAAATAACTGCGAAAGTAACAGCCTTTATTTAAATGAGAAAAAACAAAAAAAAAATCCTGTTATCCGTACACTTCTTAACCGTAAATGATTTATTAATAGTCTGGGGCGTTTATTAATTTATCAAACTACTAGGACCAGGCCCATCAATGGAGACACAGTCACTACACCTTTGAAGACAATGTACCGTTTGCCCAAAAGCACCAATTTGTTTTGAACGCTTTGTGTTGCAATTCTCAATTTTCGTCGTCAGCCAGTGAAGCTGTAACGTAGTCATTACACATTTTTGTAAAGGGATTAGTAGGGGGAAAAACTTACATTAGAAGTAAAAATTTCAGAGCCGAAAGGTGAAAGCAAAGCCGAGTGTCAACAACTGATTGTTTCGAGCAAGTCATTGTCGTATATTGTAGTAACCCCAAAGTGAGAGCTGAAGCAAACGAGGAGGAGTCGGTTATTGATTGAGACAAACAAAGTCATTGTTGTACATTGTAAAATACTATTAACGAGTCAAGCTTGGAAAGTCTGCCACTGGATGTCACCAGTGACCAGGTAAGACTCACTCAAGAGAAATGCAGGTTGGTAGGAAGTGCCGTAAGGAGGAAAGGGGACAAGGAAGGGGAAAGAGGGGAGGAAACGGGGAGGGGCAGTATTTAACTCAACTACCCAGCCAAATTCATTTATGTGTAGCAAAGGGGAAAGAGAAGGAGAGGAACGGGTAGGAGAATGGGGAGGAAGAGGGAAGGGGAGGAAAGGAAGAAAAATTATCACTTTAAGTGAAAGACAGGCAACAATGAGCGAAAACTGGGAAACAATAACGGGAGAAACCAAACAACCAATCGGGAAGAAAGGAAATTACTGTCAAACCAAGCACCGGACAAACACCATGCAATAAAACCCCGGGCGAAGCCAGGTACGACTAATAGTGTTAATATAAGAATTTTTTACTCCATGCACCAGTACGTTAATGCTACTGGATGGCAACATTGTAATAGGCCTAAACATGTGTAGTAGTTCACTTTTTCTTTTCTTTTAATTGGCATTAGCAAGTATTTACTGAAAGTATTTACGACAAACATGCACAAAGTTATTTTTCCCCGTGGTCATAGTGTGCTCAGGAAACCACAAACACAGAAACTGGTGCCTTTTGGTTGCAATCAGGTAAACCATTAGTTTCCCTAGCACATTAACGCAGGACGTTCCAGCATTGCCAATCTCTGTCCAACCTTAGTTGTTACTTGTGGTTTTCCGTGAAGGCCATTCTATTCACGAGCACTGACAGGTTCATTTACATGGCCGTTAATACCGGTCGTTAGTGGAGATGGCCAGTGGCCACTACTTGTTCGTTGAGTGAATCATCCCACAACAATGATCCGACCACTAAATGGAGGCCCTGGCTATTAATAGAGTAAAAAGATTCTATTTTTGAAAACTTGGCTCTAATTTAGGGTTAAAGGGAATTGAGGAATCGTCAAAATATTACTTTTAATTTACATTGGTAAGCTTGATTTCCATTTATCTTCGCTCCATTCTCAAACACAAAATACCGTTCGGTGTTAGCAAATTTTCGGCCGCTTTGAAGGAGATGGAAAATCTCTTCCTGCAACCTTCTTCAGGCTTAATTTGATCGTGTTTTACTTTGGCTTACATCATTACTGTGCTGCTCGCGCGGATGGGGGGTCTATTCTGGCCTATTCTAGACATTAACTTGGCTTCCTGCATGAATCGAAGGTTCCCATATTGAAAATATACCCATTACACTACAGGTTTTTCCCTTCCTTTACTAGACTTCTTTCTCCTAAAATATATAGTAAGGTTCAAAACTAAGATTCAAAATTAAGACTCAAAACAAAAACTCAAAACTAAGATTCAAAACTTTACGTCCTCTCTACGAGCATAAATTCCTTCAGGTAAAGTTACACAAAATTTGGTAAAAAAAAACTGACCATCTATGCCAGATTCGGGCACGAGTGTGACCTCCAACACAAGCCAAAAATCTTTGTTTTAAGTCGGATATAAAAAAAGTAAGTTGAAAAAAAGGGGATGAAAACTTCTTTACAAGATAAATCCAGAACATTGTGCACTGATTTAAGAAAAACGTTGAAAACCTGACAACAGGTACACTAATGGAAAAAAAAATTAATTGGGAAACACTGAGTAATTAGATATCAATTTGGTTTTTCCACTAAACAACTTCACTAATGATGTGTCGCTCATGAATCACCTTTTATTTCTGCCAAATCGATTCAAAGATCTCAGCAAACCGCACTTATGTTATTCATAAAGCTACACTATTATTGTTCTAATTGGGTATTCATTTTCTGGAAGTAGCCAAGTTTTGATCATCTGAATTATTTGGTAGGAAACAGCCTGGCACATTTATTTAATAATATTTATAACAGGTTATCAGGGATCAATTTTCGTGATCGGCCAATGACCGGCACGTTTCTTCATTCTGGCCAGCGGGCCTGGCCGGTTGGCAACAACCACCCAACTTCAAATCCTGGTACAGTGAGACGCATGAAATACTGCTAACCACCGCTCAAGGCCTAAAATGTGATGTCATGCCAAGTTGCAAACTTTGTTTTTCAAAGTATTTAATACATTTTTTGTTTAAAATCCAAAAGCAGTAGCCTACTACTACATAATTCTTAAAACGATTAAATAAAACTATAAAAATGTTGTAAATCCCTCTACAGCCATCATACTTTATGGATTTAATTCACCTTGTTTTTTTCTCCTTTGTTTCTTTGATGCAGGGATGGGAACATGTTTTTTTTTCCAGAACATCACGTGGAGGAGGTTTAACGTTAAAGAGGGTGAATTTTACAATACACGCAGTAGTTTCTGCTTTCTAGTTTGCTGAAATCAGTCCGGTTTTCAGCTTATCAATTTTACTGATAATGTCAAGCTTAAAAAGTATGAATTTCACCAAAATCCAAAATATTCTCATCCCTGCTTTGAAGTTACGATTTAAATCAATTTTAAAACCTACTGCAGTTTAATTAAAAAACCTAGCAATTCTTTAATCTTTAACTAAATCAAAAAGAAAACATTCCCCGTAACTGTAATAATGACATTTATAATAAAATCACGAGCACTGAAGACGCTTTACTGCAAAATGTCACCGAGGTCAACACAAAAATGTGGAAATGGAAAAAGGAAACATGGTACTCTTACTGTATTAGCAACTGTCTAACCAATTCTTTATGCTCTCCAGACTCATTGCTATGCACACCCTGCAGTCAAGTTTTCACGGTCACGGCACACACCAATTATTGACTTGCACCACTACAGCTGGAAAACTGCAAGCAACAAGAATCGTTGCACACAAACCTCCAAGCTTGCCTCTTGATCCGTGTCGAGGAAAAAAATATTAACCACTTCCCTCAAACTAGCTTAACTAAACACGCTTTCACCTCAGTGAACACAACTTGGTCTCCTTGCAAACATGTTTAAAGCTAATACACAAACTTCATTTTAATGCCTTTTAAAAGAAACAACTAGTCCGTAGGCTACAGTTGTTATCTTTTAAATTACTGTAAGGTTTGCAGACACCACCAACAATTCTGCAGAATTTTCAAAATATCCCCCCCCCCCCCATCCCCGATTTTGTCGTGTTTTAATTAAATGTTAAGGCACTTTCGCCCAGGCCATACACAGAAATTTGACGTCAGAGATTTTTTTTTTTCCATTTCCCTCCCACGCCTGTTATGTGATGTCACGCCTTGACTACACCTTAGTAAACATATTTACATGTCTGGCGTAATATGCAGCCACTATGTAAAGATGCTACCAGTACCACCAGGGGCTAATAAATAAATACATGCATATCTGTAGGATGAGGGAGTAGCCATGTTGTAACGGTCCCTTCGTTCACAAGATCGTCTGTTATAGAAGGTGTGGGTTTTTGATTTCCGGATCCAGGCCAGTTGATTCAACATTGCTAGAATCTTACTTTACAAAAGCACCGCTAAATGGCGTCAACTTTCTATCGTGTGCATGACCTGGAGTAGAGTCGGGAGACAAAACAAGCGATTTCCACCTCAATCGGACTTGGATTGAAAAGGCCATCTGCTCGTGGAACACTGTTTCACGCGGAGGTGCCACATGCCTGGACTAATCGCAGCACGGGTGGTATTTATTCGCATCTATCTATTGGGATAAACCTATTCAGCACACTGTTAATGTGGGGTAGTTCTGCAAATAATTACGACCAGTCGTTCCACATTTGGCAATATAGGAAATGAGAGATGGAAGATGCTGTATAATATTACCACGGACACTCCATCGAGCCCTAAGGGTGCTCCTTTATGTCGCTCCTGGCACAGTCTTTGAAACACAAAATGGACAAAAGAAGCTTGTGATCGTAAGCGTTATGTGTGTTTACTCTTTTTCAGTTTCAGAGTTGCTGCTTGTGTGCTGAGAGAATGTTTAAAAACTAACCCCAGTGATGCAGTTTTTGATGTTGATGCACACGATTTTAATTAAATGAGAAAAATGCAGTCTTGTGACTGTACGTTCACGTGGGGTATCAAGGAAGAAGTTACGTAAATTTTGCTTGGAGGGTAGGTCCCTTTAAGAACCCAGTAGCAAATCAGCGCTATGACACATGGGGAAACTGGAAGACCGCAGCAAATAAATTTAGCCAGACTTTCCACCACTTTATTTGTCTTGGGGAGACCTGTCTATTGGAGGAAAAGTTAAATCAATCCGTTACACACACTGAAAAACCAGCAAACAAAAAAAAAAAAAAACATATGATGTAACCACCCACGCATGAACAACCTGGAATACAATTCATTCTGCTGTGGGGGTTAACAGAATCTGTGCCCCCCCCCCACCCCCCCAATTCTTTTTAAGCTTTTTCTGTTAAACCCCACCCTCCCATGCACAAAAGTACCATTTATTATTTAAATGTATTTGTGAAATTCCTGTGCCTGAGTAAGCTGTTCAGCATTATAATTGTTTTATAATTTTGTATCTCTAATTTTTTATCTCTAGCTGTAAATTGTCTGTTGTAATCATGTTAAACTGTTGACACACACAAACTTTTCAAGCTTCGTGTCACACTGTATTGTTAATTTAAGATAATAAAAATAATCTAATTTCCTAAAAAAAAAAATAAAAACCTCTCAGTTGTTACAAAACAATAGATGTGACTTTTTAGTGAAAAAAAAGATGTGAAAATCTTCGGTATTCTTACCGGCCAGGAATTGGGGCGACAGGTCCGGTACGGCTGCCGAGTCGCGATCGCCCAACAGTCAAATTTTCTTTGTTGGTGATGCGGCGAAGCTCTTCTTTGGAATTTGGCAGTGACGACGTGTGACTGCGTAAGGATTTGCTTCGGGTAGGCTTAGAGGAATTGGAGCCAACACTTGACAAACTGTCTTGACTCCTACACCAATAATAAAATGCAACACAAATTTAATGAATGTCATAATACTGACAAAAACAACCAGATTAACGTGGTAAGTGCCCAATGCACATCCATCTACTAAAAAAGAACCCTCCCCCATTTCTGCAATTGTTTCCATTATACTGCGTCCCTCCACACACAAGAATGATGAGGGTTTCAGGTTTAACATTCTTTTCAACGAGGTAAAGCCTTGTGACTGTACGTTCATGTGGAAAAAATATGAAATAGGAAAAAAATACGTGAATTTTGCTTGGAGGGTAGGTCGCTTTAAGAACTCAGTAGCAAAATCAGCGCAATGACACATGGAGACTGTGGAAGACCGCTGCAAATAATTTTAGCCAAACTTTCCACCACTTTATTTGCCTTGGGGAGACCTTTCTATTGGTGGAAGAGTTAAATCAATCAGTTATACGCACTGAAAAACCCGTAAACAAAACAAAACACGTGAGGTAACGACCCACGCATGCACTATTACGTGGAATGGGGCAATTTTGCTAGGCAATTTCTAGCATCTTTTATTTAGCATTATCGACATGAGAACGAGTGAATCTTTGTTGAGACGTTCGCATAGCAAATGAGGATTTATGAGAATACAATACCGGCTAATTAGGTGAAAAAAAACCAACTGCCCCTAATTTGGGCTATAACCCTGAACCATCTGCTTTCATACTTTATGTGCAAACCACTATGCTACCGAATATGCTAAGCACAATGGCAATCTAAGGGCCTGGGTTTTAACCTAGTTTCGTGTTCAGGCTTCAATAATAACAATGCATTGCAGCACATGTCATTTGATCACGTGCTATTGGAAGTTGTCGTATCGATAAGACGATCGATAAGACGTGAGGGTTTCACGAAGCACTTTAATTTCTCAAGTATCTATGCAAATGGATGCATCCTTATCAAGACATGCTGAAGAAAGCAACAACGGATAAATGCTCGGACTAAATTCGCCGGTAAGCCGTTGGCGTGTTAGTTTGACCCGACGCAAAAGGAACGATAAAGATGTGTCGCACGCAACATTTTACACAATTAACCATAGCATTCCACATCTTTAGGAAAATGCTTCTCTTTTTTTTTGTCTGCACATGGTGTTTGACGTTGGAGTTTCCCCAACTAACTGCATACTTTTGGTCATATGTTTTTTAATTGTAAGAGTTTGTTTTTAAGGTTTCTTCCTTAAGAAAAAACATACACTTGACCCCATAAGGAATCTACCTGCTTGTGAGGTCTAACGTATACTTTTCAGCAAGTAACCTTAGAAACAAACTCTAACCCTCTAAAAACTGAAGGCTGAAAGAGTCCTGGTAACTGGCAAAGCTGCGACAAAGTACCGTCTGTGAACAAAAAAAAAAAAGAATTGCGGCGGCGGTGGCTAAATTCCGTTTCCATTGCTTAAATGAAAATATACATTACCTATAAATTTTAGCATTTTTTCCTCAAAAAAAGCATTTGAGAATAAAAATGCAGAAATTGCAGGTAATGTATATTTTGTAGCAATAGAAAGAGAATTGTTGGGTGGCACTAAATTCTATTTCTATTGCTTAAACAAAATATACATTACCTACAAGTTTTGGCACTTTTAGTCTCAAATGCTTTTTTTTTTTTAGAATAAAAATGCTAAAATTTACAGGTAAATAGAGAAGAAGCAATTTTAAAAACATGGAATTCTTTGGCTAACTGAACAAAATGTGTGCAACGCATCTATCGACCTTTTTGCAAAAAAGATCACAAAAGGGCCAAGGATCGTAATTTACGAGTGAAAATGGGTGAATTGCCCTTTAAGTTTTTCCTTTCTTCAGCAGTGAATGACGGACTCACCTGTGAACTTTATCTACTTTGGTTCCTTTGGTAACTATTGATTTGGTTCCTTCAATGCGAATGCGCCCAGACGGCGTCCAGGGAGAGCGAGACATCGTGCTTGGTGTCTTGACAGGTGCTTTGGTTGGCTTCATGTTTGGTGAAAAACTTTGGTAAATTTTGGGACGTTAACCAGGCTACTCGGGCTAAAACAGAAAAAAAGTTTTTCACCATTTTTTTGGGCACAAATAATGCAACAGACTCTTTTAAAATGTGGCTATTGGGTCCCAAACAACCGTCTCAAATGTCACTCCAGTTGCAGTCGCCATTTGGCCATTAAACCTTCAAAATTACTCAGCATTTCAGAATTTATACTCGCCACATACCAAAAACATCTTGCATACAATGCATGGGTTTCTCTAATTTATGCATATGTAGAGTTGTAACATTTTCTTTTACCCCAGTACTGTTGCAGAAAAGGCTGTTGTATAGCCCTTGTAAACCTGAGCATAACGCCGCAAACCGTTCGTCTCTAGCTTATACGGTTCCCGAGATATCGATATTTGAGTGCAATTTTTTATTGCTAGTCACCATTTTGGCGAGTAGGGTTAAATTCCTAGTCGCCAACGTTTGATTTTAATTCGCCAAATGGCGAGTGGCGAACGACATTGGAGAGGGCTGGCCCCAAAGCACACACGTTTTTATGCTGCTCACATTTAAAATTCTATAATGGACCAAAAAATTGTGCTACACATAGCATATTATGAATCCACAATCTACAGGAATACTGCACAACTTTTCTTTTAATTTTCTGACTTTCCATGGTCAGATTTGGAAAATTTCACCAACTTTTTACGAAAATTTACTTCTGTAAGTTGTGACCACAGTTGGAAACAATCGAATTAATCGGATTATTTTGTTTATTGATGATTCTAATAACACGTAAGAATACAAGAATAATTGTGACATAGCTAAAGTTGCTCGAGTTTGCTCCATTTCTTGCTTGACACTCTGCCAAAATGCCATTACGGATCTATTTAAGTATTAAAAGTTTAAAAAGTGATTACCGCGCGTAAATTTCAATGTTAACATGCACACCGCAGTAAATATTATTACAGTAATAATACTTAGTAAAGTTGGGGTAGGTGTTGTATGGCATAGTCACTACAAGCCTTGGCGGCAATTTATAAAATCGTTTTGCAGAACATATGTTTCCGGATTGTGTTAAGTTTGCTTTATCTCATTCACAATTTCATTAACAGCACGTGTTTACCCGTTGTGTTGTAGCAACGCAGCTTAAGAAACAAGTCTGGAAAATCTTAGCATTTCCAAACTATTCAGTTTCACCACGATACACACACCTTCATGACTCTGCAGGAAACCGTATCGTTATTGCTTTCGACACCATATTAGGTAAACACGCCAAGTTATCAATAAAATCACATGCCGAGTTAGGCTATCAATAAAATCAAGAATTTATAGGGGGGTTGATAATTCTTGATAAAATCCATACATACGGTACTTGTTCTTTTCACCGCATGCTTGCTGAGCAACAAAATGATAAGACAGTCAATGAATCTTAGGTCAGGTCCTTTATTTACTTTAGTGTAGCCAATTTGTTAGATAACAATGAAAGGTTTCATATTTGTTCAGTGAAGTTTTAGCCTCTAATTTAAACTCTAAAACTAAAATTGACAATAACCGTCAGGCTATGTGACAAGTTTTCAATACTGTTGTGACACCAGGTTATAGAATCAAACATGCAAACTTATTGATAAAAGGTGTATGCCGATATTAGTTCTTTTCTTAGCAGGTTGGATAAGATCGTGATGTGTTCGTATAGGTGAACGTTTACAGACATAATTCCTAAAAAATTAATTCAGTTTTTTGCCAAATTTTGTTTTTGATTTCAAACACTGAGGCTATTTTCAATCAACATTACAGGTGATACATATTTAAAAGTATAACTGGTCATAACGTAAGATACTGGTAAAGAGAATTGCTTTAACCTCATATTTACAATTGACCATTCTTCAGTCAAGTCATTGGCATCCATAAGA
The DNA here is from genome assembly GCA_023313725.1 of Lithobius niger. Classification (NCBI taxonomy): domain Eukaryota; kingdom Metazoa; phylum Arthropoda; class Chilopoda; order Lithobiomorpha; family Lithobiidae; genus Lithobius; species Lithobius niger. The sequence goes on along the minus strand of JAHWFP010088044.1, from coordinate 175,551 downwards.
CTGGTTGTTTTTTTTTTTTTTTTCGGGATGCACCGAATACAAAATTTGCCAAATACTGAATATATAACCAAATACTCAACTTGCCAAATACCGAGTATACAACCTAATAGTTGAACTGCCGAATACCGAATATTCGGCACCAAACAATTTATATATTCGGCCGAATACCGAATTATTCGGTTCTGTGTCGAATAATGGCCCAATAGGCCGAATACTTGACCGAATACCTGTAATTTAAACATATTTGATCATTTTTTCCATCTTTTAGAAATGTCAGAAGACAATTCCTCACAAACCAAAAACTAAATGCTTAGCTAAACGTTCTTACATTCACACAATTACATAAATTTATACTAAAAAATATTCGGCCGAATACCAACAAATCTTAACACTATTCGGCCGAAAACCGATTACTACTATTCGGCCGAATACCGAATATCACTATCCGGCCAAAGTCAATATTCGGCCGAATACCGAATAGCACTATTCGGCCAAAATCAGTATTCCCGTGCGATTGGGTATTTTTGAGTGAACGTACCCAAATACTGAAAACAACCTTTCCACACTTGCAGAAGAGGCTGTCGCTGTAAGCAGCTGTTTGGCAATACTGATCATAAGAGAAACTAACTTAAACCGGAAATTTTATGGGTGTAATTACGTGAAACATTAAAAAGAAGGGTAAAACTATTGATTTAAATCTGAATTATTATTGATAAAAATCATTTGATTTAAATTAAAGTCTAAAAATGTCATAGCGCTTACTTTGAAATGCGGGAATCATCTTCGTAGCACTCGTTTACGTACAATTTCAAACTAATAAAAGATACCAGTACAATATCTCCAGCAAATTTTCGACTGTCAATTCTCTGGAGATGTTGATGTACCGGTATCTTTTATTAATTTGAACTTGTACGTAAAAGAGTGCTACGAAGATAAATCAAAGTGATTAATATTAATAAAAATCATACATCATGCTACATCCACTGCCTTTAAAAACAGAAGCAGTTGGAAATGTTGCTGGGGGTGGGGTGAGGAGAAATCCTAACGCCTGGTTTCTGCTTTAGGAACAATTTTGAATCCAAAATGACCTGGTGGTCACTGCCGTTAGAATGGACTGTGGGACTCTGCAGGCTCCAACACCTTTACTACAACCATGGACCTATCCTATCACACTATGCTATATAACAGAGAGAGGCTACAGGAATGATTTCGACCACAGCTCTTTAGAAAGAAACGGACTACTTTACCATCTGTTTAATATCTTCGTTAATGCTAAGCTGGGTACACAATTGAAAAAAAAAAGACAAAAAAAAGAGAAAAAAAAAAAAGAGTAAAAAAAAAAAGGCACCATCTGAGTCACAGCGAAGACCATTCTTTCCCACAACGACAAAAATGACAGTAGCATTGGCGCACGAATACAACTTAAAGAATCGTACAGCACAGGCAAGGATTGCAAGATAGTACGCCGAGTACAGTGCAACAAGACAAAAACAACGACATTTCGGAAGGCACCTTCCACCATCAGGTTTCCTAAGAAATTTTAAAATTAAATTTCATTGCAAAAAACCAAGTCATGCAATCCACAAATAGCATTAAAAACCACACATCAATTAAAACATTTGTGGACTGCATGACTTAGT
>JAHWFP010088044.1:138974-158160 GCA_023313725.1 Lithobius niger | reverse complement strand
GGTTCTTTCACCCTTGTGGGTTTTGTTTTAGATTTAGAATACTACAACGAGTTGTTCCCCGGCGTATAACATACGTTGGTGTATCTGATTCCCGCTGATTCAACTCGGCTGTAATAGTCAGCATTATTGAAGTAATAGTGTTTGTAATTGTTAGAGCGCATATCCATTTCATTGTCTGCCGCTCGCCCTTTTTCTTTACTACCGTGGCAAGAATGAGCCCGCTCGCCCTCTTGCGGAAGCTTCGTTTGTTTAATCGTGATCCCTAATAAAGCCGCATTAAGTCTGCTCACATCATTAAGTCTGCTCACAAGCGAAATATATAGATTACAAACAAAAACGTCAAGTATGCCGTAAAAAAAAAAGGGGTTAGCCTATATGATTGAAGTTTCATTTTACTTGTTAAAATGCACACGGATAAAAATTGGTGATTTTTAATTGAAATAATCAAATGTACAATTGAGAAAATTGGATCTGTTTAAATGCTGTTTAATGCTGTTGTGCTTTACGTAACGTATATGATTGGTAAAGCACAACAGCACTTAAACAGATGCAATTTTCTGAATTGTACATTTGATTATTTCAATTAAAAATCCCCAATTTTTATCCGTGTACATTTTAACAAGTAAAATGAAACTTCAATCATATAACCCCTTTTTTTTTACGGCACACTTAACGTTTTTGTTTGCAATCCGTGTACCTTTTTTACGGCTATGGTGTCGGGTACAACGGTTTATGCATGCAGTCGATTGTTGCATGGATCTGGAGTTTGCTGAGTGGCATTGTCCCCTAAATACAATGGTTAAAACGATGTAAAACAATCAAAATGATCGTTTAGGGTCCCGTAACTACGGAATGGATGGACCAACTGAAAAAGTGGTCCCTGTAAGGTTGAAGCCCAGGGAAATTTCTGGCTCAGATCATGTTTCAGATTTTAGGTACGTGCAGTAGTTTTTTCTGAAACCGTGTCAGCCAAGAACAAGAACAACAAGTGAACAGTTTTCAAATTTACGTGTGGCTCCCTACGTTTACTCTTGCACGGAATTGCATAAAAGTTGGTGTAAAGTTTGAAAAAGTTGCTATCTACTATCTGGCCAAGTTTGGTCGAAATATATTGAATAGAAACGGAGAAATTAATAGTTTTAGTTTTGCGGGAGAGAGGACTTCAATCATTATATAGCCGTGTATGATAGATAGATCTAATAGATACCGTCTTTATTAATAGTCCAGGGATTGAGTCCAGTTGAGGCATTTTTCCTTCTTTCCCATATTACTATGCCTTGTATTGTCAGAATGCCATTCCAGTCTTTAATGCTGCAGTTTCATCATTTTACTCTTTACATTTACAGTCGCTAAATTTCACAATTACGTAACGTAATCCCACAACGATTAGGCTGGAGCCACTCCCTCAAATTAAGTTTTGCGTGCAGTGGAAACCCCATTAAAAAACTTTGGCCCGCCATCACCAACCAAGCTTTCTCCTTTCCAATAACACATGTTGGGACAAACCCTTTAAAGCTTCCCACCCAACAGGTGACCTTCAATAACAACCAACACCCAAATTTTAACATTTCTGCAGGCCACATCTTTATGGAAAGCAAAACGATATAAAGAACCATAAGTGACAGTAACGACTCTTTACATAACTAACGAAACACGAGCGAAAATTAATGCTATCATAATTCTGCAACCTGTCTCCCTGTGACTAATAAAACCAGTCATCAATCTACTAATAGTCTTGGGAGGACCAGGGCACAACAAAGAAAACTTTTGTTTTAATTGAATATCGTTTCAATTACAAAGTACTCATTTTCGAAGGACCAGACAATGGATCCATTAATTTTTTTTTTGTTGGCGCTTAAGATTGTTAGTGAAATGGTGATGGTAGGTGACGAGATGTCAACAAACACGGCAAAGCGCCCTTCCTATTCGCACAAAACAACTGCTGGGCGTTTTTACTTTTCTATAATCGGAGCCTGGGAATTTAAAGGCGACCAATAATAAAACCTGCAAATAAATGCTAAAAAGAGCAGACAGCAAGGTGTAAACAAATCAAGACAGATAAAATCAAAGAACAGTTTTGTGAGAATGCAAAATATACTAATATTATAGTGTCTGCGGCCTATCTTGAGTTCGTCCCAGAACGAAAACAGATCATCGATTGTATGTTTTCGATAGCAGAGCACCTTGTTGATATCCTAGATGGTTACAAAAACAATGGCGGCCGTCGATGAAAGCCGCTCCCTCCAGGAAGATGTAGCCACTCATAAAATATCTGCAGGACTCAAGATACGCTGCGCGCACAATAGTGTATTTTACATTTAAGATGCCAGACTGGGACTCGACCCCAGAACTTTCCGCATACCAGGCAGGGTGCTACCAGAGCGGACCCTCGCTACAGACTCCAGCCGAGCTAAGAAGCTATTCGGCCTTTCCCAGTGGTGACCTAAAAGGTCACAAGCACACACACGTGGGGGGGGGGGCGGCCCGGCGCCACGCATCTTGGCTCCTCCACCAGATAGAAAGCAAGGGTAAACCATGCTAACAATCAGTGGTGGAGTTAAAAGCTACAATTGTGAAATACAAGATACCCTAATTTGTGAAAGAAAAAGAATATACCGATTGATACTTGATCCCGCGACTTTCCACAAACTACGCCCCACGCGCGATCAAATAATGATTTCACACAGAATAAAGTTTGCGTCCCGTGCCCACCGATTTCACACGGGATAATGTTTGCGCACCGTTCCATTCCATGCCACGAGCGATAAGCGACTGGTGCCTCGAAGCAACCGGCCGGACCCGTAATGGCACGGCCAGGCATCGCTCGGCACGCGTCAGAAATCCAAAGGCGCGCTGTGCTGCTGGAAATGCTGATAATGCTTCATTGTAGTTCACAATTTCAGTTGTGGTCCAAACGAACAAGGCAGTGTGACCACTTGTTATTTTACCGTCTGAAATCAAATCACACTGCGCCGCTGGCCATCCAGAACCTGCTAAAGGTGACTAGAATGCCACGCCCAACCAGAAACGAATGATATCGTGTGAAATCACTATCAAACCACGCTATAGGGGCAGACCCATACTACACGTTCCAGCCGAGTTTAGATACTATTCAATCTTTCTCATTGGGGACCTAAAGGTCACAAGCGCACAAACATGTATACAAGGGGGGTTTGCAGATAAATATCAGGGTAAATGGTAAACGAAGAAAACCGTCTGCATTACACACTATCCTTGTTAAAATATGAGGTATGTCCCACATACTAGGCTGGAAATTCTAACCAATGTGCTAACATTAACGGACCCTGTCTGTAAGTCCCCCACCGAACTTGTAGTGCGTTTGCAGTGGCGATCACATTTTCTCTGGCACCTTCTTAGCTTCGCTTCGCTTCGTAGCGGTGAAAACACAGGCGAAAATAACACCCAATCAACCAAGACACTACAAAACGAGACACTTCGCTCGCACTAATCTTGGAAATGTTTTCAAAACTTTCCCCGTCTTGATGAACAAACAAGCCACTTTTTGCTTAAGCAACGCTTGTTACAAAGAAATCAGCACACGCAACCAGCGATCATACAAGGTGTTATGATGAACAGGTATATGCGCTGCAGGGCTTCGCAACCTGGTGTTGTCATCAATAAATCAACCTTTCTACTTTTTTTTGTATTGTAAATAATAAAAAGGTAGTGGTGTAACACCATTTCTAGATGTCTTTTTTTTTAAACACGCTTTAACTTTTTTTAACGGCTTCTTTAAATCAAGCATTTCACCATACAAAAAAAAAAATGTTCAGCCAGCACAAAGAACAAATCTAATTTGCAAGTGACAACTTAACAATTAGTTGACTGAAATATGGCACAAGTCAACACCAAACTTGGTGCTTTGCACAAAGCGCTATAATGTAAAGCCTTCTTCACCACACGACAATTAGAGGAAAAAACGATAGGAGGGAAGAACAAGTTTTCCCCCAAGTTCTGTCTCAAGCATACCATCAACAACAATTTTCCACATTTCCATGGAATAAGGTTTATTGTTTTCACTTTTTCGTACCTATCGTAAAGCACTTTTTTACTAAGGCACACACGAACGGGTATCAAATTGGTAATCCGGTAAACACATTCTTGGTAATCCACAAGTACTCCTTGGTAATCATTGGGCTATCCTAGTAAACCAGAAGTATTCCAGGTGATGTTGTCTCAGTTGCGGTCAAGAAAAGGCGAATTATTTTTAAATGTGTAAGTGTGTCTTATTTACGGTCCCATTCCCAGAGTATGTTCCTATGGCAAACAAATCGTGGACATGTTCCACTGCGTATCAAAGGCATCGAGCGCATCATATATCAAGTTTCTATATACCCAGACTTTCATTCTTCATACATAACCATCTCCAAAGTTGATAGCCATTCGCCATTTGGCCGAATTTAGCCCCACTCACTAAAACGATTCTAGCAATATAGAATGACACTCAAATAGGATATCTCGGGTACCTTATCAGCTAGAGACAAACAGTTGTGCTCAGCTTTATAAGGGCTATACAACAGCATTTTCTTCAATAGTACTGGGGTAAAAGGCATAAATTGCAAAACCATGTATTGTGCACAATGTATTTGGTAAGTGGCAAGTAGAAATTGTGAAATGGCGAGGGCTTTTTAAGGTCTGCTGGCAAAGTGGAGATTGCTACTGGATTGACATTTGAGAGGGTCAATTTGTTCGTGTATTCCAGCAGTGAGTTTCCAGCAGTTCTTATTAGGATGTTTGTCGTTTCCACGTGAAGCACGGTCCCTCCACAGTTCTGATTATGCACACCCAGCGTTTCATTCTTTGTATATTCCAGCAGTGAATTTCTGGCAGGTCTGACTGGAGACGCTTTAGGATGTTTATCATTCCCGTGTGTGCAGCTCTCCTACCCCAGATCTCAATGCGCACTGCCAAAAGACTTGACTGTAGATTACATGAACTCATTTTTCAAAATACTATTCAAGCTTGATTTTGAATCACGTAACCGCATGAGAGACAAACATCCGACCGCAAATGAAACCTCCATTCCAGATATTCTGCGGTTATCTTCAGTAATTCCAGGTTATCTGATATGCAGGAAGCAATCTTTTGCTCCACAAGAGTCCATAAGCACATCTAGCACTCGACCAAAAGGACACACAAAATGGGGTCCAACACGACATCGCCTGGAACAATACACACCTGCTCCTCACATCTAACACCTCCAGTGACACTAGTGGTCGACCGAAACCAAGTTTTTCACTTTCGGCCGAAACCAGTTATCGAATTTCAGCCGAAACCAAATTCATTGCCGAAACTGGCAATTCGGTTTCGGCCGAAACCGAAACCTCTACCGAAACCTGTATATCAGTTTCGGCCGAAACCACTACTGAAACCGGAACAAGAACCTAACCTGAGTAATATCAGTTTTAATAATTAGACAAAAGCAAGGATAAAATTTAAAAAAAAACTCATGAGTGTATGGTTTTTCGTAGACAACGTCTAGATTGGAAGGCACAACCCATTTCCGGCCCTACGCTGAGCAAATCCACGTGCGCCCTCGACCCAGCATCCCCTTCCCCCCAAAAAAAATGTTTCAGAATTTAAAAAAAATGTCAATGCTGAAAAACTTCAAAACTTTCGTTTGCATTTTTTTTAGTCTTGTTATAATTAAATAACCATTAATTCGTGTCGACGAGAGAAGTCCAGAGCACTTGAAAAGGGCGTCATTCAATAAGTGTAAGCTTTGCTTGAAAACGTAAAGAGAAATGAAAGCACCAATTCCTTCTTGTGCAACGAAGCCATAAATATGATTGAATTTGCATTGAAAAAAAATTGTTATTATTATTCATTAGCGTGGGCATGGCAGATGAAAGTACTATCTGTGGTGGCGCCACCTGTGCGTTCCTAGGCTGCAACCTAGTTAGTCTACGGAAACTGGCTACTGATGTGAGGTTGGAATTTGGTTATGGCTTTACCGAAGATGCAACCTAAGATTCGGCCTAAACCGAAACCACAACAACCGAAACTGAACTGTAACTTCATGGCCGAAACAGGACCGAAACCGAAAATTTGCTGGTTTCGGTGCCGAAACCAAAACCGAAACCGAAATTCGGTCGACCTCTAAGTGACGCATACCTCCAAGCACTGGAATGCATGGCCATTCAACTTTTTCAGTGTAAAAAAAAAGACCCCTCATGAATTTGCAGGAACAAGCACATAAAAATATCCTGAAAATTACTCCCCCTGAACTAACAGCAAGCCTTTCCAAAAAATGGCACAAACTGCTAACTCCAACAACAAACGAGCAGAACGGGGTTGCAGCACCATCCAAACGACCAACAGCGCCCAAATTCGAACATAAACTCTCCCATGCAGGCTTTAGTTTAGTACGTGCTCGTACATCTTTTGCCTGATGAAGGTTGTAGGATGTATATGTAAGCATATAATACTACCGAAAATTCGCAAGACCAATAATTGATGGTGTTTGTTTCTTTTCTGGCATAGAATTAAGTACTCTTTTCATGATAACTCAAGGTTCACGAATATGATGGTCATTTTTTTCCAAATTACTTGCCGCGCTCGCTGCGGCTAAACATACAGTAATTTCCGTAGATAATTTCCGTAGATTATTTCCGTTTTCTAATGTTCTGGTAGAAATCAGGTTTTCTCGTTGCGCTCTCACCTCGAAGTATGGCGTTGGCCCCGCTATGGATGTGAGTAGCATTTTAACATATTTTAATAAAATTTTTTTTTTAATTAATTAGTGTTTGCACAGGTTTTCGTTATGATTTTCTGAACCGTAACGACGAAAGGATTCGACAGGTAGGTGAATTAAGTCGATAGCGTGAAAAGCAGCTCTTCTGTACTCCAATTACCGATTTTATCAGCCGAAAATATTAAAAGTTATTTAAATTGCAGTTAGGTTAAACACACTTTCCTAACAACGGTATCTTGATCAAGAAACTGCACTAAAATTGGTAAATTCTAAATCAGGGTTCCCCCCAAAATACTACAATCAATTTCCTGAGTTTTCCAGGTTTTCCTTTTTAAATTAATTTCTTTTGAGCCTTACGTCAGCCGAAGCAATTTAATGCTTGTATGGCTGAACCGGCTCAAGTTAGAACATTACCGGACTTTTAGAGAAGAAATATCTGGTAAAGGGAGGTGCCAACCCGGGAATTCGATCCGGGAAACCAACGATCATCGTAGGGGCCGAAAAATTGTCCAGAATTGGCCAGAATAGTTCCCATAGCCGCTGAAGAAGCATGGTAGCCTCTCACGCTACCCTGGCCGGCAGGCCTGGCGGGGACGTTTCCAAGGTCCCCTTTCCAGGGGTTCGACCAGATCCGCAAACCTCCAGCAACCAGGCTGACCATTCTCACCGCTCAGCCACGATGACCACAGTTGACCTGAAAGTCAATTTCCAGGCTATTTACCATAATTTTAGGAAGGAATTTTTTTACACATTTTACCAGTTTTGTGTTAAAAAGCCTGAAGCTTTTAGATGGGAAATACATTATTTATAACCTCAATATTTTCCCCGAGCTTTACAGGTATTTTGTAAAAAAAATATGAATTCCCGTGTTCTCTCAGCGTTTCAAACGTAGTTAAATTCACCGAGTTTTCCAGGTTTTTCAGGTTGGTGGGAAAACTGTAAACTCGTTCTTTTATTGCATAAAAAATTATGACTGAACGGATTTTAAATTGTTCTTTTTTAGTATTTAGATGAGTTTAAAAAAGGCCTATTATTGTAATAAGTCTAAATCACCTTTTGTTTGATTTTGTCCCTTTAAAGGCTGAAGGCTTTCTCTTAATAAAAAAAAAAACATAAGACAAAAATAGGCAGAGACCTTGGTGCATTCCATTGTCATTTGTTAATGACTTAGCTTTTTTAATTTGCGTTTGCAGAAAACAATAGCACATATCAGTAATCAAGCAAGAGCCCTATTGTATTCTGTAATTTTTTTTATTAGTAGGCTACTGGAGCTTTTGCTAGCTTATTACACAGAAGAAACTACTGATTATGGCAGGGAAAACTTGAAAGAAAAAGACAAAGGCACATAATATCTTCTTGAGTGAGATCTGTACCCAGTCATTTACAGAACAACAAACGGACTGTAACGACTTGTTCCTTTCGTTTTTAATGGCTTTTCCCCTACAATTGAGCTTGCTTTGAAAATTTGAATGCCAACCTGAGACGAACAGGATGGGAATAAACCCCGTGACATTTTGGGAAATGATAGGAGCGTCATAAGTTTTATCGTGATGAAGTGACGGCACCTCGAAGTGTTCGACAAAGCTAGAAATTTCGTATGCCCAAGATTTAGCCTTAAAAAACCGTTGTAACTCTAGTAAATTTCTAAATCTTGCGTAAATCACGCAAATCCGGGGTAAGTAATTTACATCTTACTTAAATCTTCTGTAAATTTCAGGGCTGCCACCAATGTGAAAAAATGTGAAATTTCTGGCCTCTCCAATAAAAGTGTGAAAAAATGTGGGGAAAAGTGAGAAATTGTGAAATATGTCAATTTTGGGGATTTTAATAACAAAAGTTGCAATGTGCCACGAATAATAAATAAAATTAACCAGTTTTCCAACTCCATTTTACGTGTTCAGGTTATTCGGGTTAAGTTTTCAACAGTCTGCCGCGAGATGGTAATAGGATTCTGCTTCACGACAAAAAAGATGTTCTTTTGATTACATCCAGAAGGCAATACACCCCATGTTGCATCACTGCTCTGTTTAAAAAAAAGAAATAAAATAAAATAAAAAAATAGTCTCTGCTGCGAAAATTGTGCAAATTTAGGGAAGGAGCGAAAATGTGAAAATTTTAATAAATGTGTGCGGAAATTTGTGAAAAACATAAAAATGTGTGAAGCGAAATTTTGTGAAAAACTGTTGCACCTCGATGGCAGCTCTGAAATCTTTAAATCACAGCAAATCTTCACGTAAATCTGCAAATCTTCATGCAAATCTTCATGTAAATCTTTAAATCTGCAAATCTTCATGTAATTTTTCCAATCTTTATGTAATTCTTACTTAAATCGTTGGTAAATCTGTAAATCTTCATGTAAATCTCCAAACCGCAAAACTTTATGTAAAGCTTCTAAATCTTCTGCAAATCAGTAAATCTCCGTAATTTCGTTGGAAGAATTACAAATCACACTTTTTTTGTCTTTGTCGAAGCCGTCGTGGCACCTCCAACCTCAAATAGTGGGTATGGAAACTTCTAATTCTAATTCTTTCGATTTACTGCTGACACTTTTGGCTCCGGATTGTATTATTCCAATACATTTCATAATTCCAGGAGCGATTTTTCAGATTGATTTTCATTGTTTTAACGAACCTTTTTCTTGAGTGGAATGGAAGTGAGGAGTAAAAAAAAAAGGGTTAAATGGGGAGGAGGGGAAGGAAAGAGCGAGAGGATGAAAGTCATTCTTGGTTAAAAAATAGAACATCAGCTAGATTTGTAAATTTTCTAGGGATTTTAAGGCAGTTTTAGGAGATCAGCAAAGCTTAAAAACGAGGAAATCAGCTAAAAAGAGGAAGATTTTCATGCCTGAAGATAACAAAAAAAAAAAGGTACCCCCAGGAGTGCAATAAAGTGTGGCAGCTAAAGTGTTCCCATGCCAAGGCACAATGGCCAGTCCGAGGCTGAGGCCAACTCGTTGTGTAAACAAAGATAAGCTTTTTTAAAAAATGTCTTAAAGCCTTGGAAAAAAATGAGATCGTGATCAGCTTCACACCCTAGGTTGAGAAATCAAGTTTACGGCTAGAAGAGCTATTCTGCAATTAAGTTTCCATTTTTTTTTTGTTTTGTTTACATTTTCGAATTCGACAACGAATAATTTCACTACGAAACGTATTTTTTGGCCGACCTTCTAGGTTTACGAACACCGGTCAAAAACGGTTTATGCACTTTTTCTTAAGTTCATTCAAACAATGTAACCCCCCCCCCCCCCCCCACCAATCATTCCATTGGAAATTTTAAGGTTACCCCCTCCTTAAGAGTTTCCCCATGAGGGCCGTGGGAATTTGTTTACCATCAAGGGGGGGTGGGAGGGGGGGTGGGTGCTTCTTGGCTATTGCTTGCACCGTCGGGTTCTCTATTCTATTCTATTCTATCAACGTGTACGCTCCTTTCATAATAATAATAAAAGATGTCGGCCAATAAGCTTATAGCTAGTTATTAGGCCCAAGGGTCAGATGTTAAGTGGAAGGTTTTACCACCATCAGGAAAATGCTGTTTTTTGCCCCATGAGGGAGGAAACCGGAGTACCCAGAGGAAGCCCTCGTGCAACGGGCGGGAAACAACCGGAGAAAAACCCGTACATATACACTTCCCATCATCAGGATCGAACCTGGGTCTGTACGAAGTCAAAGATGTCCAGCTGGGAACAGGACACCTATCGAATCTGACGCCCCAGTACTCGCAGCTATCTGTGCATCCTTTAGTCAAAGACAATTCCTATATAACGGTTTGCTGTAGGGGCCAACCGATATGAGTTTTTACCAATCCCGATGAAAGGTAAACCGATCCGACCCGATGCCAATACTATGAGGATAAAAATAATAAAAATAATAAAAACAAGACTGAAAATTTAATTTCCATACAAATGCAACTCAGTTTCTGGTTTTGGGTTCCAACTGCTGAGATTATTCAAAAAGTCCTGTGCGGCATAAAGAGCATTTTTACCCTTATTCCTACTTCGAACAGTACATTCACCTTCTCAGTCAGATTTTTAAGTTGGTCCTTGTCAAAATTCGAGTGTCTGAACCATCACGTGCAACAATTTCAAATGTACAAACTACATCTACATAATAATTCTGAAGGCCGGTTAAAAGGAAAGTTAAAGGGAAAGCTAAAAGGAAAACCGGAAGGACAACAATCACTTCTCATTGTTTTTGTGCACGTGTAATGTCTTTGCTACGGTGCCTAACAATTCCTGGGGCACGTGCTAAGGATTGAAAGCTATCGTCCAAACCGTTGATTGTTGATGGGTAAAATGAAATTGGCAGCTGGAAACGATGCTATGGCTTATTTAATTCGCAGATGAAGGCGTTCACACCTCAGCTCCGGGCAAACGGGACACGACGCATGACGGGGCATGACGTCTGATGCAAAATGGAATTTAGTCCGCCATGAATGTGTACCCACTGGGGACACACCACACAAAAGGTGAACGTTGGGCGGGCGAAAATGGGAATGGGAGTGGGGAATTAGCGTTTCTAAGCCAGTGTCCAAGGTTGGCGGGAGGGGGGGGGGAGCCGGGAAGACGGTCTGTAAATTTAATTTATGACCGGCCCCGTGCTTAGCACGGGCTTCCTCTAGTCTATATAATAATCCTGGAGGCCGGCTAACAGAAAAGGGAAAGCTAAAAGGAAAACCACTTCTCCCCTCCTCACTCCCGCATTGAAAATGCACTCTCCCACTCTACCTGTATGGATACTGGAGGCAGGCATTGTCGATCAACTCAATAAAGGTTCAATCTGACAAGTCGTCGGGCCGAACAATCACTTCTCCCCTACTCGCGCCCGCATTGCAAATGCGCTCTCCCATTCTACCTGCATGCAAACAGGAGGCAGGCATGAGTGGTCGATCAATCCAACAAGTCGTCGGGAAGAGTGTCGGAAAAATGTCCTAGGAAATGTGTCCGTAAACTTAATTCATGACCGGCACTGTGCATAGCACGGGCTTCCTCTAGTTACAAAAATCGGTATCGGACCACTGTAAGGCTTCCGAAACAGATCATTTGTTACGACAAATAACGCTACTGTCTTCACTACAAAACTGACACCAAGCGCGACAAAAACGTTTGCCACTTGGTTGTTGTCTTTGTCGCGCTTGGTGCCAGTTTTGCAGGGAAGACATTTGCGTTTCTTGTAACGTATATCTGCATCGGAAGCCTTACAGTGGTCCGATACCGATACGGCAAAAAAAACAAACGATTATACTGATATCGGATTATCCCTAGTTTCCTACACCAATTGGTCAAAAATAGATGGGGGGGGGGGGTCAAACTTTCCGGGGACACCAATACTCACTCAATGATTTTTTATTGCTATTAAATTAAAAAACTGGATTCGTTAAAAATCTCAATTTTATCCACACTGCCGAAGACAGAAAAGAGTCACAATCACAGTGAATACAACTGGAAACTTAAATCATCCTCCATGGGGAAAGGGCTGTGTGTAACACGAGTAGGTTATGTTTTTTTTTGTATTTTTTTTTTTTTTAATCGGCAGATCTGACTCCAGACAATAAAAAGCTCTTGTTATAGGACAACTGACCGTTTCAGGCCAGCTGACACCGCAGCTGCTCTCACTCTTGCATTTTAATAGCATTCTATAACTGCTTAAATGCATGTACTACTTTCCATTTTTTTTTTAAAGACAAAGCAACTTTTTATTTCAAACACATTTTCGAAAGAAAAAAGTTGGTTACGGCGCGTCCAACTACATCATCCGCAATCGCAATATATAGGGATGGGGAGGAGAATTTGTGGCAGAGACCCCCCCCCCCCCCCTAAAACGGCGTAGATTCATTCCTATTAGTTCCGTCTAAGTTGATAGAGGGCGCCATGAGTTTTATTGGGGAATTTCTACTCAGTTTTCAGCCTAAAATTAAACTAAATTAAACGAAACTAGCTTGTATTTAATTATTTTTAGTTTAGCTTAGTTGTAATTTAGTTTATTTTAGACTTGGGCTGAAAAAAAAAAATTACCAGAAAGAACACGTGGTGATCTCTGAAAACTAGGACGGAACTAATAGGAATGAATGTACCACGTTTCAATACGGACTTTTTAGTTACAAATTCTCCTCCCCAATGTTGGTTTTCATTCGCCAAGTGGTGACCAACATCGGTGAGAATTGAATTGAGGGTTTTTTCCTTGTAGCGTGAAAAGGTTTATTCGTTCGAAAACGTATGGTAAAAACCAATACTTGCGTATTAATTTCTTCACCAACCCTCTTCCAATGTTGGTTGCCAATCACCCATAATTCACAAATGAAATCAACAGTTGGCGACTTGAATTTTAGCCCTTCTCGCCAAAATGGCAAATAGCAATACAGAATGACACGGGTTTTTTTCGGCTCCAATCCACCTTTACCCAATAGTGTTGTTTTGTTTCACCTATTTTACCTATCTGCACTGAAAAATTATTCGCCCTGTGCCTAGATCCTGAAAAAAACAATAGTTAACCTATACGAAAGGGTTATAGGTTAACTATTGTTGTAGGTTTATAGGTTATAGTTATAGGTTGTTTTCAGGATCTAGGCACAGGGTGAATAATATAACCTTTCGCAATAGAGCAGTGACACGACGTAGTATTATTATATATAACTCTATGCTGGAGCCTTAATGGGTTAGCTGCAAGGGGCACTGCAGAGAGAAACAGAAGGGCGTCATACTGAAGCCGATGCTGTGAAGAGTGATTTCTTAGACCGAAAACGCGCGATTTTTGTTGTTGGAGAAAACAACGTTATTTTAAGCCTAAGATTTCCGATCTTCCGTTGTTTTTCCCTCCATTTTTATGTAGTGCACCTTGTAGTTATGCCTTCCAAAACCCATACTGGTGCCAATATGGCGGCATATGTCACTGCTCTATAATTAATTACATTCAAGCGTCTGTTAACCGATAGCTAAAATTTAATTTAACGTTAAATTGCATTTTAAAAGTAAAAAAAAAAATGTAGACATACACGCGAAAATTGCTGAAATTTCATTTAGTTAAATCGCAGCTTTGAAATTTTTTAACTGTCGTCATTGAGCAGTGTCTGGCGTCTGGAATGTGAGCCAGAAAGCTAAAGGCGTCCTTTTTTTTTTTCAATAGAAAAGTCAATCTATCCCCACAAGTCTGACAAAACAAACAAGGGTGGGGTGAACATCATGTTTCGTGCATGGGGTTATTTTTTTTTGCCGTTTAAATATTGATTTTTTTCCCCCGACGAAAGGGCCTTGTCTGTCGCGGAGCCACATTGACTAAACATACAGCAACCCTATATACTGACAAAATGATTCAAAGGCCATTGCACCGAGAATATTTCAAATTTCCAGACATTATAGAAAAGGACCAGTACTAAAAAAGAAATAGGTCGCTAAAAAAAAAGTCTGAATTCGTCGAGATTGTTTTTTTATGTCAAAGAAAACTAGAAATCCAATTTAGCTAATAATAAGTCTTACCTAACATGCACAGGTGGTTCTCAACAACTAAACTTGGCTCTAGTGGTGCCTATCTCTTCCCCCACCCCCCCCCCCCCCCCCCCTCCACCACCACCCCCTTTTTTAATAACAATATTTGTTGCGATAGCAACGGGCATGGCAAGGACCACCAGCCACAATTACGTGTAAGTACAGTGTACATAAAATGGCCAATGAATAGTGATGGTAAGAGGTTTGGGGGACACGAGTGCCTTACCACCAAGGTTAGACCTGCCACGAACTCACAAGGTCCCCGATGGCATCGCCAAACGTGCAAGACACGAGAAGGTTGCGAAAAGTGTTAATAGGCCCAAAAAGAAGCTATACAATTAAAAAGTAAAAACAATGCTCAAATATTCAGGTCTAGTGAGGAGCAGGTGTACACTCGATTGGCCATACCCTGTTCCACCGAATTTTAATCAGTGTTAATTTTCGTTGAAAGGAGAGTTTCCGTTTCATTGAATCTTTTTTTTATCCAAATTACCTGTTACGCTCATACTGCTGAACATTATAAAACCTTCAGAATACACAACCAATCACTAATTCGTTCCAAATAGAAATGCCTCTTTAATTTTTCTATTAAATTTCTGAATAATATTTTTATTCGGCAAAACGGGATTCGACGAAACGAGGGATTCACTTTTTGGAAAATTTGAAGCAGAGCTTCATTTTCGGCAAAAGGGGTAACCACCTCCCCCCCCCCCCAATCCACACAAACAATACTATCTATAAGTGCCTCTTGGGCGCCCCCCCCCCCCCCCCCTCTGGGCACTGATGCTTGCCTCGCATCTCAACTGTATCACACGCCGGTAACCCGTTCTTAAATACAACTTGACCCCAATTGGCTCTAATAACCCCATCAGTACAAAAATACTGACTCGTCCCCAAGTTTACTAAAGTAAAAGTAATGACGAGCTGCATTGTAATGAAATCGACTGACCACAAGTTAGTTTGAAGACGACTCATGAGCAGTGTTCTGTATTTTGTACCAGATTACCCCCCCCCCCCCCCAACTATGTTTTTCTTGGGTTTCTCGTCACCATACTTTAGAAAACGTCTCACTAAAGTTTTAAATAACAAGTTTACGATAAACCTCTTGTAATTTTTTACAATTTTCGGTAATATTAACCTGTGTAGGTTAATTACTCCGTGAATGGTTCACCACGCGACACTAGTGGTCTTTAGACTGGACTGGTGCTAGACAAGAGCTAGATTGGATTGTTGGAATTTTTTTGTTGGGACACCAAATAGTTGCATAGCTTATGGAACTCTCTGCCATGACAATTGGTAAATGCCTGTTCGATGCATGCATGTTTTAGGAAGAATTTAAAATCAGTTGACCTTTCAAACCTTTTGAACTGTACTGATTTTAAATTAATAGGCCTACGTTTTTTTTTATTGTACTTATTTTTTTCGTTTGTTTTACTCTATATCCACCAATTTTTAACAAGGCCACATTGTGTCCCCTCTGGTTATAACACAGATATATCACAAATGATCAGCAATAGGACCTCGGTAGTTGGTTTCAAAGGTCGCGGGTTCGATTCCCTGTTCAGGCAGTCTGACATTTAAGTCCAAAAGGCAACGTGAATAGGTTTGCATCCCGATTTATTTACATTTTAACACGTATACAAAACTAAATTGGTCCGTGCTCTGTGCAGCACAAGTTTGTAAAAGTTTACAATGAAAAACTGTCAAACAAAAACAAGCACTAAACTTTTTCATTTTAAGACATTCACATACCAATCTAAATTCGTTCACACCCGGTGCTGCTGTGTATACGGTATTTACCACAACATTACCTATTTTCTCAACGCAATAATCGTCTGGCATCTACACGACTTTACACTAAATTTACGACTCAACAGAAGACGGTCAGTTTCAAAAATAATACAGCCAGCCAGCAATAATCACAACACATACTTAACTTTTGTTGCCTGTGACCCAATTCCGATTGTTTCCCAATGACTTATCTCAGCTTTGCCAGGTAAGATTATTGCGAAAGATAATACTTTCATTCTTTAAGGAAGACAACAGATAACAAAACAACCAAATGAAAGTTAAAGGAGTTAGACGGATCTTTATATTACACTTTTTGTTTTTAAACGTTCTTTCAGTGGGAACTGTATCATATGTTTCAACTCTTGGCTCAATTTTAATTTAAATCAGGGTTCACACACTTTTCCCATTCTAAATTTTCAGGCTATTTCTAGGTTTTCCATGTGTCTAGGCTACAACCTAGAAATAGAATACGCCACATTTGGTCCACAATCCTGAGTTTGATGGCTGTCCACGTGCAGGCTTAGCTTTTGACGTGTTAATTGACACGCTCCCAGCTGTAGCCATGGTGCCAGAAGGAGAAAGGGGCAATTTTGCTAGATAAATTCCATCGGAAATTCCTAGGTTCTTTTACATGCCACAATCGACATGAGCACGAGACATCATATGGCCCTTCTCTTCCCGAAAATGCCAGGGTGGCTGAGGCCGGACTCAAACCCGGGATCTCTGTCACATGAGACTGTCATGCTAACCATCAGGCCACCTTGCCCCATTGTCCACATGCAAGCAGGGCCCCCACATTAAATTGTAGGGCCTGTAACTAAGAGCAACAGTGCGGCCCCCTCCCCCGACAGAAATTTGGAAAAAAAGTTACACCCTGTTATACACTTGTGCTTAACAAGTTGACTTATTCATTAATCCGGGCTGCTTTTACCTAACAGGCAGACTGGCTTGCACTACAGTGCTCCTGCTCATACTCTGTTCATTACTATTGGATTGAAGTTGTTGTTTGTTGGAAGCATCAACAAATTCACAACACGCACAATCGAGTACATTACTTATAGTTATCTTAGCTCATAATTGGGGGGGGGGACGTTTCAGGCCATGCGGGCCCCTTGAGTGACCGGGCTTGGGAACCGTGGTATCCACTTGTCCCCCTCAGTGTGGGGGCCCTGCGTGCAAGAGGTACCTGGTTCGCTACTCGACCTCAGCCATCCCTGTCATGTTCTCGCGCTCATGTAGACTGTGGCGTAACAAATCCAGGAATTTCTGGTTGAAATTACCTATCAAAAATGATGTCTTGCCTTCTGGCACCATGTCTTCGGCTAGGGGCACGACAAACCCACAAAAACGTCAGTCGAGAAGTAAATATTGTGTGAATAGCGACTCCAAAAGGATAGGAAAGAATCAGAGGAAGTGAACGCTGGAGAAAAAAGTCGATGGCAAACCAAAAGCACCTCTACTGAAACTACAAACTTACACCCTGCTTGGTGAAATATGAGCCAAGGCGGCAGCTAACCAGTGTAGACCGTTCCATTGACAATCAACAACATTTGTTGCTCCTCGGTACATCGAACTTGTTTATGTTGGACTGATGCCTTTGCATTTAATAAATACAACATTTTTTCGCACCAACATTTTCCCCATAGACAGAGCTCTCGTTTGTGCTGTTTATACATTGTTGTTGGTGCAGCCCTAGATGGCATTTATGGTAAACAGGAATCGCGCAGGGTAGATTGATGTAAAATAAGCAGATTTTAATCAGAGATTTAAATCAAATGATTTTTATTAATAAAAATCCAGATTAAAATCAATAATTTTACCTTCCTTAAATGTTTCAAGTAATTACACCCCACAAAATTAGTTTCTCTTATGATCAGCATCGTCGAACAGCTGCTTACAGCAACGGCCTCTTCTGCAGATGTGGAGAGGTGGTTTTCAGTATTGGGTATGTATTGTTCACACAAAAATACCCAACCTCCCGAAAACACTCCAAACTGAAAACTTTTTATCGCTTGGAAAATACTCAACAAAAATACAAATCGGTCATATAGACGGCAATGACTTGACTGAAGACTGATCATTTGTCAACATGAAGTCAGACCAGTTCTTTTACCAGTATCTTACCTTACGGCCTGCTATATTTAAATCTTTATCAGCTGTAATGTTTATTAAAACTGACCTTACCGAGTTCGAAACCAAATATCTAAATTTGGTAAACACTATAGTCACTAATTCTAGGCCTTATCTTGTAACATTCACGTAAACGGCATCCACAAATTACCACTGAAAAACATAAGTAAAAAAAATACTAATTAAAATCAAAAAAATCTGATTTAAATAAAAAATTCTTATTTTTTGGATTTTTTTGAAAAAAAATCACGATTTTTATCCACCCTGGAATTGCGTCATGCCAAGGGCCGCAAACTACCATTGTTAGCGATTGGCCTCAACAAAACTATTTTAGTCGCCAACCACCCAGAATTAAACGCCAAACTGCGCGTATAGCTAAAACCTGAAATAGCCTACTCAAGTATTCATCAGGGCAATTCCCCTTCAAAAATTATGACGATTGAAGATTAAAAAAAAAACACTCCAGTCAGCATAACGCTATCGGTCATCCAGGAGAGACCGCTAGCTACGAAATGCATGCAAGATTTAATCTGAGTACTTCCTGAACAAGACATGCAATGTTGTTGTTAGAAGCAACGAGACGGAACGATGGTGGGCTGACAGTCTGCATCACGCAATAGGCCAACACTTAGCACCCCAACAAATGTCCTTTTAAATCCACTGCACAGACAAAAAAAAATAAAAAATTAAAGCGAAATGGAACGCAATTCATAAGCCACAACAAACCCAGTAATATAATACTTCCAAAGAATTTGTAGCAGTATATATTCCAGAGAGGCAAAGAGTGCCAATTCGACATGGAAGACGGCATTTTTTCAGGAAAAACAAGACCACAACTGTGATGTATGAAGCTTGATTTTGCATGGTTTGTTAGCAATGGTCTTGAGCTTGTCAATTTTCCACCAGCAAGGAGCATCTGCTCTCATCCACAGAGTACTCTCTACTGACGAGCCCAAACAAGGGCCAAAGTCTTCTAGAGGTCTGTATGGGTGAGAGCAGCAGTTCCAAATAATAGAGCTAGCAATATACTCCTACAGAACATTAGGAATGGTTAGCGTGGCAGTGGACAATCA
>JAHWFP010088044.1:103882-130716 GCA_023313725.1 Lithobius niger | reverse complement strand
TGGTGGTTCAGGTGTGATTTTATTTCTTGAAATGCATTTGGTATGAGGCAAGTAGAAATTGTGAAATGGCGAGTGCTTGCTACGCTCTACTGGCCAAGTGGCGATTGCTACTAGATTGACATTCAAGAGGGTTGGCATCAACCCTCTCCAATCTCAATCTAGCACCAGTTGCCGTTTTGGCAGTAGATGCACTTCCCATTTCAGTAGATGCATTTCCCATTTTGCAGTTTCTGCTCGCTACATACCTAACACATCTTGCAGATGCACGCTTTTTCTAATTAAAACATTTACGAAATTGTACCTTCTGTAGCCCCAGTACGCAGCAAAAGCTGCTGTATAGCTCTTATGAAACTCAGTGTAATGCCGCAAACCATTCGCCTCTAGATTATACGGCTCCCAAGATATCCTTATTTGGATGTCATTCTCTATAGTTTGTTCCTTCAACTGCTAGAAACAAACACATCTGCTCACGAATCTTGCTGTGGACGTGTAGGTAATTGCAGGAAGTACACCAGGGCACCTAATCTTCTCCACAGACTTTCAGAATGCTTCATTGATCCTCCCTATTCACCTGTGAACCTCAAGCTAAGACACAGACGAGCTATTAAAACTTTCAGTGACGACTAATCGATCAGTCTGTATACCGATCATCACTGTATACCTATAAAACCAGTGGTATGGTAGTGATGGACCATGATGACTAGATATTACGATATTGAGAGCAACCATCTTGAATGTTAATTCAGTAGCAGTCGCCACTTGGCAAGTAGACCATACCATAGAACGCACTTGCCATTTTACAAGTTCAACTGGCCAAATACCAAAAGCTTACGACTGCGACAAGTCATCACATCAACAAAAAGAGCTCCTATTAAGAAAGTACACTGGTTGCTTGTAGACAGGCTGATAAAGTATATCTGGGGAAGACACTCGCTCAAAAACACCAAAGAATTGTTAGATGCCACTGATAAGCTCCAAGAGGACCACAGACTTTTGTCCTATGATGTAACTGCCCTGTTCCCCAGTCTTCCTCACTCCCTTCTTTTGAAAATGTTTGATCAACCCGCTCACAAAATCAAGGCCAGTGACTCGGACCAGATACTTGATAGGATGCTTTTCAAGTTAGTAATCTCCACAACCTAGGTCAAGTTCAAAGATCAGGCCTTTTTGCAGGTGTCAGGAACTCCTATGGGCTATTCCTGCCTGCAATCCTCACTGAAATGGTTTTGCAATTTGTGGACCAGCACATAGTTGAATTGTACCCAGAGATCCGGATTTGGAAAAGGTTTGCAGACGATTTCTCAGCACCCCATAAAAACATCATGGCACACGTGCTCACGTCACTCAACAGTTGGAATAAAGCAATCCAATTCACGGAAAGAGGAATCGAATGGCTAGTTGCCGTTCCTCGACTTTAGCATCACGAGGAAAAAGAAAAACCTTATCTACAAACCTTTTCAGAAACCCAAACACACAAGAAAAACATTGCCATATCACTCCGGGCATCCTAGGAGCCAGCTCAAAGCACTTGTTACCAAAGAACTGTGGGGGATCGCTGCACACTCGTCAAACCCTGACAACACCAGCACCGGATTCTTGCTTCTTGGTTATCACGCCAGACTCATCAATACCGAAACGTAAAATGCATGGTGTCGAGCATGAGCTAGACGATCCAAAGTCCCAAATTCAGCAGGAAGAAAATAAACCGTATGAAGTTGTTACATGATCCTTGCAGAAGTGAATGTGTGTACATGTTCAAGTAACAAGGAGTCAGGTGCTTTCACAGAAATTCTCCAGCCGTAAGAAGCTTCTCAAGACAATCCAGCATCAACCTTCCTTACCTGTACAGCTTCCCAAGCCACCCTCACCTTCCCACCACCTGTGATCCCAGCCATGTTCACAGGTATTGTACCCACCCACCCACCCACAGTGTCCCCCTTCCCCTCACTGGTGAGACACCCCCTTGTGCACCATTTACACAGGTTTCCAAACCCCCAGCTCACTTACTTCAACTGAAAGCTGTAGTCTACTGTGTCCCCTGTACTAAGTACAATGCAGTTTATGTGAGTGAAACACAGCAAATGTTGTAAGAACGCCTCAAGGAGCACGTAGGAGACACTGTTAATGGCGTGTTAACCAATGCCATTGTGCATCATCACCTCAAAACAAAACGTAACATTGCATGGGGATAAGTCTACTGTTTTGCATAGATCAAGCACCCGTAATAATTTTCACCTTAGAGCCCTTGAGCCTCAAGCCATTAAACATATGGCCAACAAGCGAGTTCCCCTCATGAATGTAACGAGACCAGCATATGAAAACATCTACAGTACCAACTCGTTTAGCCGAATCTGGCGGCCATCCTGGACAGCAAATGGACAGTCCAGATAAGCATGGTGTAGATCAGCAGTGTAGAAAAGCATGGTGTAGATCAGCAGTGTCTACAGCGCGTGCTTTCGAAAATGTTTTCTCCTTACGATGTAGCGATCATTTGATTTCCCCATTGCATTGAACTTCCTGAGGAAGGTGAACTACGAATTTCACCGAAAATTTAAAGGTGAACTATTACTGCGTTCTACTATTGTGACATTGCATTTTTTATTATTCGAGAAGGCTATGTAGTGTACAATTACATAGCAAACCAACAGTTTCGACTGGTAGTGTAGCCTAGGTAGCAAAACAGCAATAATTTTGACCGTACAGCTGTATGCAGCAAAAGTCTAGTTTCAACTGTATACACAGCAAACAGCCAAAAGTTTCGGCTGTAAAGTATACGTAACAAAATGGTCATTAGTTTGACTGTATAGCATATGTAGCAATTTATCAATTATTAGTTTCGACAGTAGGTCTACATGCAGCCAGTCACCAGTTTCTAATGTATAGAAAAACAACCATTAGTTTTGACTGTAAACTATACGTAGGGAAACACCCATTGTACACTCTGTAGTGTACGTAGCAAATCAACCATTAGAGTACCAGTAAACCAACCATTAGTTCCGACTGCATAGTTTACATACCAAAACAGACAGTATTTTCAACTGTATAGTGTAGTACCAAAACAGTCATTAGACTCAGGTCTCTAAGTGTACGTAAAACGCAACAAAACGGCAGTAGTTAAGACTGTATAGTGTACGTAGCAAAACCGCATGTTGGTTTGAATGTTTAGTGTGTAGAGCTGGAGCAAAACAGCCATTAGTGTCGACTGTATACTGCACGTAGCAAAACAGCCAGCACATGTAGTTTCGAATGTTTAGCGTAGCAAAACAGCCAGAAGTTTTGACTGTGTAGCATACCTAGCAAAACAGCCAGAAGTTTTGACTGTGTAGCATACGTAGCAAAACAGCCCCTAGTTTCAACTCTATAGCTTACGTAGCAAAACACCCAGTAGAAGCAGTCTCGACTGTATAGCGTATGTAGCAAAACAGCCAGTAGTTTTGACTGTGTAGCATACGTAGCAAAACAGCCACTAGTTTCAACTGTATACCGTACGTAGCAAAACAGCCAGTAGTAGTCGTCTCGACTGTATAGCGTGCGTAGCAAAACAGCCAGTAGTTTCGACTGTGTAGCATACGTCGTAAACCAGCCAGTAGTTTCGACTGTGTGCATGTCGCCAGCATGTAGGTTCGAATGTATAGTGTATGTAGCAAAACGGCCACTAGTTTCGACTGTATAGTATAGGGTATGTAGCAAAACAGCCAGTAGTTTCGACTGTGTAGCATACGTAGCAAAACAGCCAGTAGTCCGACTGTGTAGCAAACAACAGCTAATAGTTTCGACTGTATAGTGTAAGCAGCAAAACGGCCACTACAATTAGTCTCGACTGTATAATTTTGCTATACAGCAAAACAGCCAGTAGTTTCCACTGTGTAGCACACGTAGCATAACAGCCAGTAGTTTCGACTGTGTAGCATACGCCACAAAACAACCAGTAATTTCGACTGTACAGTGTATATAGCAAAACAGCATGTAGATTCGAATGTATAGTGTATGTAGCAAAACAGCCTCTAGTTTCGACTGTATAGCATACGTAGCAAAACAGCGAATAGTTTCGACTGTATGGTGTACGCAGCAAAATAGCTATTAGTTTCTACACGCACCTCAACAAACCCTACAGTGATGCGCTTTAAAAAAAAAAGGACTAGGCTATAATTTGTAAAGCCTGTGCCTCCAGCCGAAATTCATAATTTAGATTTTTTTTTTTTTTTTTTAGTTTGATACGACCCGACTTTTAAAATCAAAAGCAAAAATTCCCCTCCGGCAAGCACATCTCCGGGCGCAGTCGGAAACCCGACATTCCACATCAACCACGATCTGCACCCATTAAGAGTATTAAAACGTCATTTTTAAATACCAAGTCGACCAGAACTCCAAAGCTTACCTTCCATTATCACAGATTAGATAGATAGCCGTCCAGTCCAAAAATAGCTTTCCAGTCAATCAAAACATCAGAATTACGGAGAGCCTTCCAAAAAACGGGTGCATTCAATAATCCATCTTCAACTTTCGACGACGTCCAAAAAAAAAAAAAAAACGCGCACTTTTTTTTTTAATCTTTTTCCCTCTCCAAATTCCACCAAATTTCACAATTCTAAAATCGTCACTCCAAGAAATTCAAACTCTAGTCCTTGCGGTCGAGAAGCCCCCACGTTGTCGCTGTTGTTGCCGACAGTACATGTTGTAGACAGGCTACACAAACACATACACACGCACTCAAAATACCCACACGAAATTATTGTAGTTGCACGAAAAATCACGGAAGAGCACCTTGCTTCTATCACGTTGAAGCACCCGATTTCAAAGCAAACGATACGGACAATGAAAGTGCAACCTTGCACGAATACATTTTACCAGGTCGGTCGGTGGGTGGACCACCGGAAAGATGAACAACAACAGACCTGATCTGATGACAGAAGCTAATGCTATAGCAACAGCCAATGCCAGTCTACAATCGCTCAAACAAGACAGGCTACTTTGCCGCTACTATTCCCCCATCTAGCGAGAAGAATCGCCACTACTCGCCACCCAAAACACTCCAGGCTCTATTGAACAAGGCAGCGGACAAGGTCAATTAAATAATACTGGGCTACGCAATGCTGGGTGGGATACCCTAGGTCACTGCCCTTTCTAGTATTCCGTGTTTATTCCATTTATTCCGTGTGTATTCCATTTATTTAATTTAGTGAAACGACAATTTAAAACGTAAATTTTGCGTAATTTTACACTCAGGACAAAATGACTTCAGTTGCATAGATTTTACGAGATTTAAACAAATTGTCAATTTTTACGTTTTGTTCAATTTTTCTGTCAATAGAGGGCTGAACTCAGCGTTTTAGGCTCTGTTTTGCGCCAAATCGCAAAAAGAATGATGGGAGATCAGTTGCAGAAATTTTACGCAGCTTAAACACAATTTTGTCACGTTTAACATATTTTGTTCAGTTTATCTGTCAATAGGTGGCTGAATCGACGGTCTTTTAAGCTCTGTTGCACAACAAAATGCAAGAACAAAGGAGATCAGTTTCATAGAAGGTTTTGCGCAATTTAAACAATTTTGTACACTTAAAATTTTGTGTTTTGTTCACTTTTTCAGTCAACAGATGGCTGATATAGGCCTTTTAGGCTGTTAATACACCAACATGCAAAGCGAACAACTGAAATTACAGCATCGATTTTACACAATTAAACACATTTTCTCACTTTTTACGAATTTGTCTAAATTTTTCTATCAATAGATGGCTGAATCGTCGTCATTTAAAGATCCATTTTAAAACACCAAACCACACACAAAAAAAACCGGTGGAGATCATTTGTATACAAGTAATTACGCAATTTGAACACATTCTCTCTCTCTACTTTTAAAGTTTTGTTTAAGCGAGTTTTTTCTCACAATAGATGGGTAAACTATTGTCCATTCAGGATTTGTGATACACCAAAATACAAAATATTAATGGAGATCAATTGTACAGAAGATGTGGTGCAATTTAAAACAAATTTCTCATTTTTAACATTGTGTTCAATTTTTCTGTCAATATCTGGCTGACCGGTTGACCTTTCAGGTTCGTTTTACATCATCAAAACTCAAAAAGACCGACGGAGATCAGCTGCACAGATTTTATATATTTAAAAACAGTGTCTTATTTTAACCGTTCTGTGTATTTTCTCTGTCCATAGATTAGGGTTGGCACGATAATTCGATAATATCACGATAAATATTTTCGTCGATTATCGTATCGCACTTTTTCTGATTTATCGAATTATCGCCCAAACCCCAATTCTTAAATTGTCATATCACAGAAACCGTAATAGCTAGAAACATGTGGTTTGCGACGTCGCGTATGGAATTACAAGGCAAGGGCTCTCCAACCAAGTTTGCAATACTGTTGCTAGCCACTTTAGATGGTCAGAGAGTTAGTTTAATGTAAACAATAGTTAAGCATTAAATAGTAGCCCAACTGCTAAATTGTTTCTACATGGTGAAGAAGCAATGGACAATGGCTAGTGCTTATCATGAAGGTTACGCAGTAGGCTTCAGTCAAGTTTTTTTTTTAATTAACAAAATTCAAATGGTTATTCCAACCTCAAAATGTGTTTTATCGTGATTGATATTATCGATTATCGTGATAATTTTAAAAATGTTATCGGGATAAAAATATTTTGTATCGTGCCATCCCTACCATAGATTGCTGAATCGTCACCCTTTCAGTCTAGTTTTACATAAAAACGCGCAAAAGACTGACGGAGATCAGTTGCATTGAAGATTTTACGCAATTTACAAAAGATATCTTACTTTTATCGTTCTATTTAATTTTGCTGTCAATAGGTGGCAGAATCGTCACCCTTTCACGCTCTATTTTACTCCAAAACGAACGAAGAACAATGAAGATCAGTTGCGTAGAAGATTTTACACCTTCTAAATAAACAGTCTTATTTTTTTTCCAGTCTTTAATTTTTCAGTTAATAGATGGCTAACTCGTCAACTTTTTAAGCCCTATATTACATCAAAACTTAAAATGAGCGATGGAGATCAGTTGCACACAAGATTTTTCGCAATTTAAACACACTTATTTTTACCATTAAGTTTAATTTGTCTGTCAACAGATGGTGAATCGTCAGCCTTTCAGGCTATATTCTGAACAAAAATGCAAAAACAATGATATAAATCAGTTGCGTAGAAGATTTTGGCTTAATTTAAACTCACTGCTTATTTGTACCATTCTGTTTAATTTTTGTCAATACACACCTGAATTGACGGTCAGTTGGGCTCTACGATAAACCAAAAAGCAAAATAAGCAACGAGATCAGTTATAAGATTTTGCGCCATTCAGCAAATTTTCCTATTCGAACATTTTGTTCCAATTTTTCTGTCAATAGCCCAAATCGATGAATTGTTGGCAGTATTATAAAACAAAATGTAAAAAAGAACGATGGAGATCAGTTGCACAGAAGATTTTATGGAATTTAAACACATGGTCTTATGACAAGGGCGAAACTAATACAGTTTCAGCAAGCGAAATGGCAGATACTTCTGCTTGTGTGGGGCTCCATTCAACTGAATGGTTGACTACGCTTGCTCTCATCCACAAAGTATTCTCTACTGACGAGCCCAAACAAGGGCGAAACAGTCTGTCTAGAGATCTTTGTGGGTGAGAGCTAATTGATATTAAATGATCAATTGGTAAAAACACAGTCTTATTTTTACCAGTCTGTTTAATTTTTCAGCAAATAGATGGCTTGCTGGGTGGCTGAACTAGAGCCCTTTAAGCTCTATTTTACACCTAAATGTAAAAAGAATGATGGCGATCAGTTACATATATTTTACACAATTTAAACACATTTATCTTGTTTTTACTATTCTGTTTTTTTCCTGTCAATAGAGCGCTGAATCGTCGACCATTTAAGCTCTATTTTACACCAAATGGAAAAAGAATGACTGAGATCAGTTGCATAGGGATCGGCCGATATGACTTTTTACCGATACGATACCGATGAAGGGTAAACCGATCCGACCCGATACCGATAATAATAATCTATATATATAATTACACAAAATCCGCAAGGCAGCCAGCAGCAGCAGCAAGCAGGACATACGAAGCAGTCATCTGCATCTGCAGTGCAGCCAGCAGGACATACGATGCCATCTACCGACGGAACGGCAAATATAAAAGTAGCAGCCAAGGCCCGCTGAGATAGTAGCTGCGCCCAGAACGCAACGTCCAGCAGTGCGAACATACGATGCTATCTACCGACCGAAAGGCAACTTAATGGGGGGGTGCAAGACGGGGGGGGGAGTGAGACGACACGGAATGAGCGAGCGAAGTGAGCGACTCCGTTAGTAATAATAAGTTACGACTAAAAGTTTAAATTCCATACAAATGTAACTTCAGTTTCTGGTTCCAACTGTTGAGATTATCCAAACAAATTCTGCGCAGCAATAACAGCATTTTTAATCTTATTCCTACTTATGGCTTCTGTACATTCATCTTCTCAGTTAGCTTTTAAGTTGGTCGTTGAAAAATATAGACCATTGGAACTGTCACATGCTACATTTTCATTACAAACTGAGAAAATGGCTTTAGCTTTTCTCACTTGGATATTGCTTTTGCCGTGCTCGGTGTCAGTTTTGCAGGGAAAACGGTTGCGTTTCTTGGCTTAACGAATATCTGTATCGGAAGCCTTACAATGGTCCGATACCGATATGACAAAAATACCGATAAGTACAAATTATACCGATACCGATATCAATCTCGGACTATACCTACAATTGCATTAATTTTACGAAATTTAAACAGTTCACGGTCTATTTTTATTTGTTTAAATTTTTCTGTCAATACAGGTAAAGGCTGAATCGTCGACTCACAATTAACATTCAAATGTTTAAGCGCTATGTACCTAAAAATAAGCATGGAATATTGAACATACTGTCCCCCAGTAGTACAGTAGCGGCTAAAAGGTTTTGCACATTGCATCGCTCCAACAATACCCTGCACAATCAGTAATCGCGTTGGAGGATGGCATCTAGTTGCGGTCATTGTTGCTAATTTCTACGGAAGAATAGGAGGTTTATTAACTTCTAACAATAAACATAATTTGTACCGTGTATCTCAGAATCGAATAGAGTTAGCTGCAAAAGAAACAACGCAAACAAAACCTATAAATTTTAACCGGTAGCAGGCTGCAATGCCATTACTCACTGCAGTGATTTGCAGTTAAAAGGACGATTGGAAAAAATAGTTCACACTTAGTTAATAGTTAGTGCTTACACCACGGGCAAACGTGTAAGCAGATTTTCAAAAAGTTGGGGCATACTTGAGAAAAAAAAGAACAAATTTTTCGCTGAAGTTTTTTTTAGAGGTTCTTTGCCAGATGATGGACCTTTCTCAGGGTGTTGCCCGACGAAAATTGTTTCTATAACTGGACTGGATGCCCTTTGTGTAAAAACTGGTGACAATTTAGCACTTCTGTAATTACCTACTTTTCCTCCACCCCCCCCCCCTCTCCGTTGTAAAATTAATTTGACACGCAACGATATGAAGGGCCAGTGGATGGCCGCACTGTGGTCGTATTTGCCCAAACTTGCAGTTTCGCAAATTGTTAACCGATTTTGATGTTTCAATACACCATTTTAGTCATCTGGGCGAGAACTTTTCACTGGCGGAAGAGCCAAAATATTGAAAGCACTGAAGAAAAATATTAGATGCGGATAATTTTTCTTAGCACAGTTAGTGTCATGGACACTGGCAGAAACAGAGCTGTGGCTAGGAATTTTTTGTGGCAATTTAAGCCACAACCACAATTACGCTCCACTACTATTTTATGCCTCAATCGCAACTTTACCCCCACGCAATATTGCCCCCAACGTGACGAAGGAATACAGTCCAAATCTTAAACAAAAACGAAAAGAATAAAAAATACCAAAAAATAAAATTAACTACGAACTTTTTACGCCCCTTTTCTAATGTGTTTGCCCCCCCCCCCCCCCCACCCCCCCCTTGCCACGACAACGAGCAAAAAGTTCTGCTGCTGGGCCCCCCTCCACTCCCGTCCTTTGAAATGTCCTTGTTTAGAAATAGGAATTCAAGGACAGTAGTCTACATAAGGTCAATTTATGGCAAAATAGGCTTGTCATAACACAACTGTCTTACTTCCGCACTAAATTAGAATCGAGTTTAACTGAGCAACGAGTTACAAAACATCGTCAATAGTCGACTACAACTGCATAGAGTTTAATTTGCATACAATTTTGTTTACATTATAAATAATGGTGAACTCTCATGAATTCAAACAGGTATTTTTTTAACATGTTTGCTTTTCGGCGTATCCTATTTCTTTATGCATGATTTGATGTTTAGTCAAAACTAACCTTGGTGAATGATGTAAACGACTTTATTTCCTTTTTAAAATTATTATCTGTATCAAAACTAGTTGCTCAAAATAAAAACAACTAGCTATCTCTGTACTAGGCCACTATTTCAAACTAAATCAAAACTTTTGCAAATTTTACATAAGTCTAACCGAGTGTAACACAGCCATGTGTCAAAGCTGCAACATGCATGAAAGTTTGTACACAATCGAATCAGCCGTGGGACCCCCAAGGATGACCCCCAAGGCCCCTAGCACCCCTCACCCTCTGCCTTCTCCCTGAGGCTTGACCAACAAATTCTTCCAAATCGAGCTAAAAGCATGAAATTTGCTACACAATTCATTCTTAGCAGTACAAATCGAACCAGTCATCTAACTCCCCATGAAATAACCACAAGGGCTCCCAGAGACTCCAGCCCCAAGCACCCCCTGTACCCCTCCCTGAGGCTGGGCCAACAAATTCTTGCAGATCGAGCTACAAGCATGAAATTTTGTACACAAGTCAGTCTTAGCAGCACAAATTAAACCCCCATGGAAACCCTCGTGGAGCCCCCATAAGACATCCTACAAGGGCCCCAGCACCCCTCCCCTATGCCTTATTTCTAGAGGCTTGACCAACATTTTTTTGCGAATTGAGCTGAACGCATGAATTGGTACGGTACACAATTAATTCTTAGCAGTACAAATCGAACAGCAATGGAATCCCTGTGAATTACCGCCAAAAGGTCCCCCAGTGCCCCACTGTGTCCCCTCCTGAGGCTTGACTAACAAATTCTTGCAGATAGAGCTTAAAGAGTTAAACTCTTTATACAAGTCATACCAGTACAGATCTAACCATGGAACCTTCACGAAATATCTTCCCCCCATACCCCCATTCTGCCCCTCCCAGATGCTTTATTATCAAATTCTAACAGATAGAGCTAAAAGTATGAAATTTGGTACAAGACTTATTCTTAGCAGTACAAATTGAACCAACCATGGATGTCCCATGAAATACCGCAAAGGGCTCCAGTGCTCCGATGTGCCCCCTCTCTGATGCTTGACCAACAAATTCTTGCGGATTTAGCTGAAAGCAAGGAATTTCGTGTACAGAAGCCATTGTTAGCCGTTCATGGAACCCCCAAGGCCCTCCCAGCACTCTCCCCCTCCCCCCACTCGTGGCCCCTCCCTGATGCTTAACCAAATTCTTGTCGATCGAGGAAAAGAAGGAAATTTGGTACACAAGTCATTCTTAGCACTACAGATCGAACCAGCCATGCAACCTCCTAGAGGCTTCATATTTCAATCCGCTCCGCCTGTAATAGGCCCAAAGCCTGTTTCCTAATTACAGCACACGACGAAAATGCTGCTACGAAAAGCCATTCTAACCGAGCGAAATGAAGTGAAGCCTGACGAGGAACACTGCTTTGAGTGAATTGATAGATTAATTTATACAAAATAACAATTCCTCCATAAGTAAACTATGATTCTTAAGCCCAACACTTGCCAAACAAAGATTTGTTTATATTTCAGCAGAAAACATTTTATCTGTAGTTTTTTGGCAAATTTTGTAACGGGAGGTATTTGTGCTAATGTTAATAATGGGTGTTGCATCGTCCCCCGGGCGCATGCCGATTTTGGCCGTGATCCGAGCACTTTTCATTTTTCCTTATCACTCCCGAATTGTTTTACAGCTTCTCACTACACTGATGTTACCTTTCTACTTTAGGAAACCATTTTACCACATTTAATCTATCTAGACTGCAAACTTATTTTTTCCCGTAAGTATTCAAACAGAACCTCCTGAAGATTAGATGTTCAATAAAACTTTCAGAATAGCGATCGGAAAAGCTAAAAATACTTCTCAAGGATTTAGGATCGGCCTAAAAGATGCAGTGTTATTTTTGTTATATAGTACTGCCATAAGAATTGCAAAGCCTTAGCTTACATTCCTAATCGTATTAAATAGAAAATACTGTATAAACAAGCTAAATTTTGGAATCCTGTTAATGTTACGACATTCTTTTCCAAATCATTCTAGACTGCCGTAGTTTACTTAAAAAATGCTTGCTGGGCAACAATGCAGGCTCGAGCCAGCAATTAGCGAGCACACACTCACGCCCCATGCGGCCTATTGTTGGAGCTCTTTCGGCTGCAAAACCTTTTGGCCGCGACTGTACATGGAATAGGCTATGTTCCAGTCACCACACGGTAGGAAGAATTTGTAACAAAGGATTGACTTACGGTAAGTGAGCCTACGGCATTGTTAGTGTACTCATTGCGGAGTATCGATAAAAACTGAAGTGTGTTTCGTTTTGAAGAATACGTCCGAAAAGCAACAGAAATAGGCTTGCATCTAGCCTATATTTATTTATCAGTAATTAAGCCCATTTGGTTTTACATCCTGTAATAAAGAATGCCTTCTATAGCTTCTGTGACGCTAATATTTTTTAGCGTCACAGAAGCTAGAGCAGATGTTACTGGACAATATTTCTTTTATCTCAGTATGCTGATGGTTGACTGACACAAGTGTTGAGTTCCAATGAAATCGTCATGACCCCTCCAAATAATGAATTTTTTTAAGTGACCAGCTGTACCCAGGCATACTATACACCGGTTTAGCCCCCCCCCCCATATTAGCTGAATTACGTCCGTCTTTAAACAGGCTAACGGCAGAATAAGTCAACTCTGTACAGGAAAACATGATGCCACTCCATACAACTTGCCCCCACACTAACTTACACCAGGAGAAATTCTGCCCCATAATGAAGTTGCATAGCCTAGTACCTGAGGAGTCATGACGATTTCATTCCAGTAAACCGATTTCAATTACTAATTTGGCTCTGCATCCATAGAGCATCGTGTGGTCACAAGATGACAAAAAACTAAATCACAGCACAATCTCTGAGAAGGTCTTAGGGGACAAAGTATGAAAAAGTTGAGTAGTTAGAATTGTTGGCTTGCAGCCAGTAGCTGATAACTAACTACCCACTGGACCTTAAATCTTTGAAAGTTAATATATCCTTTATGTCGAAATGCGTAGCATAATAGCTTCGTTAACGGTCTTGTAGCCTACTACAAAGCCAAAGAAGAACTAAAAAAAAAAGTAACCTTTAAAATTCGTAAAATATTATAGACCCTTTCTTTTATGCAACATTTTTTTCCTCCCATGGAACAAATTAACCGACTCTGATAGTGATCACACAATTTTCAGCATGTCAGCATTATAGTGGCTATCCTCAGCTCCCAAGGGCCCCTAACTTATTAGGGCACTACTACAAATTTGCAATGGAGTACTAGCACCAGTGCAAAACATGGGGGGGGGGGGGGAGATTGAGGCAAAACATGGGCTAGGACTGCCTAAAAGCTAATTGAAACACATCTTATTGGCATTCAATGTTGAACTGAGGTTCCATGACATTCTAGGACTTAACGATGTGAAGTGATATGATATATCACGATTTATGATATTCATTACAACTGTAGTCACGCATTGAGCAGATGCATTAAGTGAACATCATAAATAGTCGTAGCACATCACCCACACCAGTAAGGTTGGTGGACATTGTAATTTTTTTTTACTAATTTCTTGGTGCCTTGTGTTATCTACAGCAAACTGCAGGAGCAGACGAAAACGGCTAAATTTTGAACCATACTAAAGAAGTCTAGTAAGAGGAGGGGGTGAAACACCCAATGATACGAACCGGCAAACCTCCGATTATCGCACGTGGGCCGAGACTAGGCTCGAACAGGGCACAGCATCATGGAACATAAGTTATTTTACACTGAGTAACCGCTGGTGTCTTTTTGTCAGGGTTTGCCCTAAAAACCCAACCTGAAAAAACCCAGGGTTTGCCCTAAACCCAACCATTAAAAATCCTCCAGCCTGTGGCTACGGTTTAATATACCTTTTGGCTTTTGTTCTAAATTGTTTTATTATTTTCAAGCTGTTTAACAGTTTGTAAGGAAAGGTTTCGTTAAAACAGTGACCATACAGTGGTGCGTTTTTAACCAAGCCTAACGACCACTATCATTGTACCTGTAAAACACTCACGAACTATAAACAGAAGCTGAACTATATAAACAGTTAGGCTCGATAAAATTTGATAAAGCCTCATAAAATCCCGAAAAAAAACAGTAAGACCACACAAAAAACCGTGTGG
This sequence comes from Lithobius niger, assembly GCA_023313725.1. Taxonomy (NCBI): domain Eukaryota; kingdom Metazoa; phylum Arthropoda; class Chilopoda; order Lithobiomorpha; family Lithobiidae; genus Lithobius; species Lithobius niger. Next base: position 116,218 of record JAHWFP010088044.1, on the reverse strand, counting down.
GTTAGGTTTTTTCAAACCATGATTTTTGTGAACTTCATGTAACAATCACAACAAAATGCAAAATGAAATGATGCAGAGCATCACGCTTCTAACACTAAACCCCGGTTGAAAATAACCTCATAATGCTGAGAAGACCACCATAGGCACGTACTCAGTCGGTGATGCCAAGGAACACCACCGAATTGGACTTTATATAAAACGCACGTTTGTGACATATTCAAATAACAAACTCAGAGATGTGTTATTTTTCTGAGTTTGAGCATCTTTATGCCAAAATGATGGGCTCTAACAGGTGAGCTGCGTATTAGGCCCGGCAACAAGAGTAGTAAGTAGTGCCGGCCTAAGTCGCTTTAGCAACAATGTTTTCATACAGAATATAACTTCACCTGGACCTCCAAGCTTGGATTTTATAAGCTTCAGGAAATCTGGGTAAGAATTATGGAATTAAAGGCACATTCCGCCTGCCTTATAACAGCCACGTGCAGATCGCCTACCGCATGTTACCCATCGCCAAGGTCAACTGAAATAGTATACGAAACAGCATCAAGTTAAAGTGTGCCGTCACAAACCGGAATGATTTTCGTATTTTAACATCACAATTTATAATTTTTTAGGCTAGTATATTATAATTTTTCTTCGGCGATCTATTGGCATAATTATTTTAATTTTTATCGCATTAGTCTTTTAGATTTTTGATCTCATAGTAATTATCAGCAAACAACTAAAATTACTACATGCGCACACACAGATGAAACTTCAAGGTTATTGCAGGCGTGCAAAGGATCATGTACGTGTAGTATACAGTAGCCTAAATATAGTTCCCTAATATTCAACAGAATATCTTGTAGACGCCACATTTTAAAACAGATTTTTAGCAAAGGAAAGACTAACGGTAAGTAAATAGACCTTTGGGTCCGTACTTGATGTGGAGGATCGAGAAAAATGGCACTGATAGGAATGTACGTTTACGTAATAGGGCAACACCTTAGCTATCGGGCCTAGATAGGCTGCAGCCATTATCCGGTTTCCAGGTTGCTTCTGCAATAACGATGAGGCAAGGAAGTGTTGGCACATGTAATAAGTATGTTGCACTTTTTTCAAATGAATCAAAACGCAACCTGTTCGTTTTTTTACGCGTAAGTAATTCCACTACACAATGACCAATTTTGACGTTCAAATACATCACCTTAGTTCATCTCTACTGTGTAATTGTCCTTCCGAGTCCTTGACTATCCTGGCAACCACACCCACACTACGTAATCGTGGAATATTTTCCACATACGTCAACAGCAAAATTTGTTGTAAAGTTATTTATAAAAAAAACAATAGACGAGCATTTTCTCCTCTTTAAATATTTCAAATAGGCTAGTAACCTTGGGTCGAACATAGGTTGGCACACATCCCTACTCCCTCCATTTCCGTTTCTACACAAGTTTAATCTTATTTAGCATCACTCTTAAGGATTATGCATAGAATGTTTGTACACACATTTCATTTTCTGTAATGTGTCATTTCTGGGAGCAATTTACCTTCAAGCGCAGTTTATATACAAGACAATGATAGATGCAAATGCTTAAATTGCGAAGTTTTCCTTTTTTCTCTAGCCATTAAAAGGAATATTTAGTTAAGGTCTACCTGATTATGGAGCCCGACTTCATATCCACAATTAAACCACTTCCAGTCAGTATCCCTGAAAAATATATCAATATTACAATTTTTTTATTTACCTCTAAAAACACAGTCCTTTATCAAACCGGTGCTGGAAACGCAACCCTAAATACAACGGCTTATTTACACATATACACTAAGATTCTACGAATCGTATGCAGATCGATCTCACTAATCCTGGGACGAAGTTTTGTAGTTTTTACGAATTTGTAGTTAGCGTTAGAAAATGTGCAAAGAAGGACAATTTCTTCCAAAAATGTGCAGTAAACAAAACAAAGGTTTACTTTCAATTTGGCTAGTAAGTGCTGTCTTGTCAGTTAATTTCGTGCCAAAGTATAATGCGCACTATGGCTTTTCAAGTAACAAAGACAGTCACTAAAATTCAAATTTTTCTTAAAGTTGGCTTTGGCTTATTTTTTTTTTTTTTTTTTGTAAAACGTTGCTTTCCCGAATTTCTAGCCCTTTGGGGAACTTCAACCATTTGTGTTTATATTTCTCTGTATTCTCTGTCTGAAAACTGTAGTGGATTGATATAAATATGGTATGTAAATATTCTGCATTCAAATAACACTACCAAACATTTCTTCATCTAGTACGTACACAACTGATCAATTTGGTTCCAAACTACTACAGGTATTATTCAGAAACGCCCCCCCCCCCCCACTTTCCGCCAGACGAAGGCAATTTTTTCAAACCGGACCATCAAAAGGTTAGAAAATGGTAAAACCTTTCTACCAATTATTTTGTACAAAACAACAAAAAAGTACTACCGAATTGGAAAAAGGCTTTCACACTTCAAAGCAATATGCTTTAATTTCACTCCTTTTTCCTTGATTTACGAACCTTAAAGATATTTGTCCCCAAATTTGGAACCGTGAAACTTGTCCACTTAAGAGAACTTCTTAGGGTCGCTTTTGTCCTAAAAATATTCAAGACCTTGGGACACTTTGTCATCAAATACTGGACCTTTAAAATTTAAGGAGGTGGGGACAGATAGGACCCTAAGAGTATTGTGAGAATTTAGCTCTCAGAAGACTTGAGTACCGTTAATGAACAGAAAGCTCACAGAAATCGTTGATGAAAATTTGGAACAGCTTTGGCCCAAGAATGGTGCCTTGTGGAACACCACTGCTGAGTGAGTGTCCTTCCAGAATTGGCATAAAGGAGTCTTCAACATAAGTCTACTTCTAACACACGTTCCATCACTCGTTCCGAGTTGCAACACAACGCAGCCAGCTGTCGAGCAAGTAACAGTTATTACTTTTGCGGAAACCAAAGGTAAAAAATTAGCTGTTTACCTAATAAATATGATGAAAAACACCACATATGCTGCAACCAGTGCCAGATTTTGAGGCAAGGAAGAATCTTTATTTCTCAAGCTGAGTGCAACTGGGGTACAAATTGTGAGAGTTGCCTCCCAGGCCCCAGAGCGGCGCCAGTTCTTGTGCATGAGAAATCAATGTCTCTTAGCATCAACCCTCTCCATTGTCGGTCACCACTCGCCAAAATTCAACAGTTGGCGACTTCGAATTTAGCCTTACTTACCAAAACAGCGACTAGCTAAAAAGAATGACACTGAAAAAGGAATACCACCGGAACCGCATACGTTAAGAGACGGACATTTTGTGGCGTTATGTTCATATTTATAAGGGCTAGATAACAGGGTTTTCTGCATTAATACTGGAGTTTAATACAACTGCACAATTTTGCTAGTGCATAAATTAGAGAAACCAAGCATCATACAAGAAGTATTTGGCGAGTAGAAATTGTGAAATGGCGAGTGCTGTCTAAACTCTATTGGCAAGTGGCGACTGCTACTAGAATGACATTCCAGAGGGTTGCTTAGCATTGCTTTGGTGAATTAGATTTTAGCGAAAGTGGCTTGGAGCCAGGGGTACAGGACGCAAAATCCCATATGCCATGTCACAAACAGTAGAATACATAGCAAGAATGACAACACGGATAGCCTACTTCCACATCCTAAGAACATTGACATGAATGTATATGAATAGCCTGGTCCTTTCAACGACTAGGCCTGCTGTCCATGTTGGTTGGCATCAACGACAACCTCCCGCACTGGTGAGGAAGAAGGGATGGTTGTTGAGGCCTGCAGTCGTGAGTAGGACAGCAGAAATGCATACTTGTGCCGATCATTGCCGACACAATAAGTGTGACGAACTTCATGCAAATATCGCTCATTTTGGGTTCTAACTTGGGTTTTATCTGAAAACACAACTTACCAGCTTTTGCCATCAGGCGCACGGCAATGCGACGCACCGTGACTTGTGCAAAAGAAATCCGCTGAAGCATAGTACAAGGGAAACTTGTGATTGGGCCGACAGAGTGCAGGCTTCCATTATATCTGAGACTACGGAAATTACGCCTTTGCCCCATAAACGGGATAGAAAAATGTTGTTCAGCACATCAATTGTGGTAATTCCATTTCTAGCACAACTGATCCGTGAGCGCCCCTTATATTTGACCTAAGCGCGACACTCGTCACATAAGTTGAAACTGTTCCTCGGATTCGAGCAACTGGTAGGCTAAGGCACTGGTGGTTTCCAAGCACTACAACACGTCCCGGCTACAATCAACACATTTGACTCTGTAAGTCCAGCTTTTTGTTATAGCAGAAAGCTGCAGTACTCAAGGTTAACACATGGTCAACAAATATTCCAATTCACCCGTATGGTGAGAAATTTACGTCAATTCAGTTAACATTTTTAGCTACCACGAGGTTTATGATACTGTCAAGTCCGTGATAAGCAATGTTTACGTAAATATGGATATGTAAATAAATGCTGGAATAAACACTGACGGAATACTACAGTGCTGTTACTTCATCACAAAACTGTACAATGTTTTACACAACTTTGTGGACAAATAACGTATCATAACACCAACTTTAGTTAAGATTGTCACTACAGGGGAAAATTCTCCCTCAACACCAAGTTCAAATCAAAGTTTTTTTTTAGCAGACAACACTTACCAAAGTCAGCAGCAAACTCCATCACAGCTCCCTAGAGACAACTTGTTAGCTTTCGCCTAAAGGTTTATTAACTAATATCTGGCCTCGACTATGTGGCAATAAATTGCCAGCTGCATATACACATTCAACAGTTGTTCATTACAGTACTTAAGCACAGCTGGTGAACGGCAAAATAATGCCTGCCCCGTCCGTCTAGTAACAGGGATGCAATGCCCGACCTCGTATACCGAAGGTTACATACAAACATCCGGTTTGCTACAATGACTTCCCCTTTAAAAAATCAAACTGCAATCGTATAAATAAATATTCATGCATCCGCAAACTTTGACGGACACTTTTGTTTTAATACACTTACCAACTTAGTTTACATTATTTGTCCTAAATCGGGGATTACCTCCCACCGATTTCAAATTCCGTGGGCCGGCCGCTCAAATCCCCCCAACAACCTCCCCATTTGTTGACACATTACCATTTGTTGGGGAGGCCATCCCTCGTCTCAACAGCCAAAGGCTAACGGCGGGATCGACAAATAGCGGCAAGGTGCACCACATCTAGGTCACATTAATCGCGTGGCTTGTTGCTACATGCAGCTATTAAAGCCACACCGTATGCGAGATAAATACGCACAAACATTAGGAGCGAAATCCATTGTTTCGAACGTTTAAGAAATTTACCCCCCCCCCCCCAAAAAAAAAAATGTTACGTAAAATTTGTATGTCTAGATATCCCACGCGTATATACATAAATTTGCAGCATTATGAAATTAGAACGAATGTGGCAAAAATGCCCCACGTGGGGAAAAAAAAACAGCAAAATTGAATGCGTTTGCAATTTCATACGTATATGACGCATTGTCACCAACTGAAATATCGTACGAATCTGCTATGGCTCCATACTAGCGGCAGTGAAATTGTTAACCATTAAAGCTTGCTGGTATGGGCAGTGGCGGATTTAGCATGGCGCGGATAATGCGGCAGCCCCTCCCCCTCCTGCCCCCAATTTTTTTTTTACGATTTTTGTATTTTTTATTATAAATTTATAAAGGAAAGGAAGAGAACAGGGCATTTTGACTGTGCGATTGTCTTTCATCATCAAAAAGGATACGGGGAGGTAAGACCTTTAGGGCACAAAATACATTTTCATGCGACAAATTAGGCAAAGTACCCCCCTTAATAAAATTCTGGATCCGCCCCTGATACGGACACCAGCACAAGTCAAGTGTATTTGTACTGCTTCACTCCGCGCGTCACCCCCCCCCCCCCGCAGAAAAAAAGAATAATAATAATATGCCACTATGAAGTCACAATTTGAAGTATTATTACCGAAAAAAAAAACCACGAGGGAGTGTAACCATTTGGGTAACGTAGTACATACCATGCCATCATGAATAAAAAGTCCGTTGTAACGAAACCTGGCCTAACATCAACCTGGTCTCCACTAATTTTCAATCTGTTATCTCGGTTGCGTCTGGACAAGCATTACGCTTGGTTTCGTCTTGTCTCGACAAGTCCCTTTTAGCTCGTTTCGGCCAGAAATTGACGAACTGTGAAATTAATTCCTTTGAAGACAACGAAACGTCAGCATACGGTATACTCTGATCAGTATCGGATTGTCCATCCACCCGCAGGAACCGGGGATCCCAGGGAAAGACTCCAAGATAGATGGCCCTTATTTACAACTTTTTTTTTATGTTAGTTTCGTTCCTTTTTTTTTTTTGCTTTCGTTCTCTTTTATTTTGCTTTCGTTCTGTGTTATACTGTGTGCAATACAAAACGGAACGAAAGCAATTTAAAAGGGAACAAAAGCCCAAAAAAAGGAACGAAACCAGTGTAGAAAAGCTGTAAAAAACAAAATTATTTTTAATTTGAAATGAATTCGTATGAAAACTTCAGGCCCCTCTCTGTCTAATGCATAAAGTTCGCAAACCGGGTAAATTTTCACTCCAAATTCCCGTTTCCATACATATTGATTTATTATCATCATCATTTGGTCATTTTGAAAGTAAAATTTAAGATGCGATTTTTTTATTAGTATTTTGCAACACTTTCGTGTTTAAAAAACTAATGGAAAGAAAAACTTCCGTGTTGCATGCGAGTAACTGAAACGCTGCCCTTGATCGTTTCTGGTCGCTTCCCTGCATACCTCACGTGACGCGATTGGCAGAGATGACGTCCAGAGCCTGGCCGTAGCGAGAGGGAAAAAAGCAGAGCTTCGCAAAAATTTGCATAGTTGGAAAAATTGAAAATTGACTTTGCCGTTTTGTTAGCTACTCTGTCCTTCAGTTAGCTCATCACCACCGTGACTTAAAAGAAATCACGGATAAAGCAGAAAACAAAAACAAAATATGTAAAAAACTGATCCCCGACGAGTTTTCGTCGTTTGACGTTGTGACTTCACGAAAATCGTACACAGCTAGCAAACTACAAAATTGAGTTGGCAATTTTATTTGCTAGTAGCCCTTCTGTTAGCACAGTGATGCCCAAAAGGGGTTTCAGTGAGGAGCAACTTTTAACTGGTATTTTAGGGGCCGGTGGGAAAATACCTACCGATACACTAATTCACCAAAACAACCTGTATTTGATACAGGTATTCGGGGAGTCAATCCTCTCGCTCACCAAATCGCCTGAGGGGGAGGGGGCGGAAGGGGAGGAGGGACGCTGCGTTGCCCCATCACTGCCGTGATTTGAAAACCATCTTAGGTAAAGAAGCATGGGAAGTCTCTCTCTGGCTCACCAGACCTCCTGGGGAGGAGAGGGAGGGGGTATCTCTTGAGTTACCCGAAACTGCCATGATTTAAAAGCATCATGGTAGAAAGCAGAAACCGGTATAAAATACAACTCTTTTCTACCCGTGTACAGAGTAAGCCGAGTAAGCGATGAGAATATTTACAAGAAATCTTTACTCAACACCAAATATGAATTAAAATGAGCAACCATAAAGGGGGGAGGGGGACGATACTACTTGTTTTCGATCCACCTCCATAAGAAAATCTCAAGTTGGTATGTTCTTGCAGCATTTCTCACCCTTCATAATGCGTTCCCTTTTGTTGTTAAACCTTGGGCGAATGATTGGGTTGAAGACCATACCAAAAAGCATTAGAGCTCGTATCCCCATACTCACAGCTATGAAGGTACACGAATAAAAACGGATTAGAGGCCACTCGAACGAAACGAACTATAATTTGAACTCCAATTCTAGGGAACAAGGACTGTTTTAACTCAGTGGTTATGTCAGACAGCGAACGCAGTTTGTGTTTGAAATATTTAATATGTGTGTGCGCATGCATGTTTGTGTGCGCATAATTTGTGTATTATTATTAAGTTTTTTTTTTTAATATTATGTTTTTTTTGTGTGCGAAAAATATACAACCATTTTGATTGTTTGATTAGTGATGTACTTGTATACGTGTGCATGGAGTCTGGCATGTCACAATCCTTGTTTCCTGGAATTGGAGTACAACTTATAGGTCGTTGCGTTCGAGTGAACTCTAATCCGTTTTTATTCGTGTTCCTTTACAGCGGTGATTGTGGGGGTACGAGCTCTACTGTTTTTTTTCCCTAAACGGCAAAGCCATTTTTTATTCGGTTAATTTGTTGTCTTTTTTTCGCTTCCCTTTTATTGTTCTTGGTACGTTCTGGTGTTTCATGTGTACGGTATGTCCACCTTCCACCCATTTTTGTTTGCGAAAAAAATGGAACATTATAAATGTGTATTTATGTACAGGTTCCGTCGAAGCTTTTCCCATGTTTATTATTTGATGGCAACAAACTCTAGATTTAGCGTTTGTCATCCCGATGGGATTCTGGATTGTTGCAGTATCATGGCAAACAATTGCGGAAACAATTCAACTGGCTTCCCGAAGCCCGCATTGAAGAACTAAATAAGTCACCTCAGTCATGACGGCCGCCCAATTTTGAGGCCTCTATGGTTTAAAACTTGAAGATGTAAGCAAAGACCCAGACCATTTTATTTTGATTCTCCGTAACCTTATCTCTGGCTGACAATATCACTTTTCCCACGCCCATGCATCTTAACACCTTGTTCGAGGGAACTCTTAATTCGGTCTTTGCGCGCCTCGCCTGTAGTTGTCCCATTGTTACAAATGTTGCAGTATTGCGTTCTGGGGGCTCGCCGCCTCCTGTCCACTTTTTGAAAATTCACGTGCAACACGAACTCTAATAATCACTGCCTGCCGGCCGTGCTAATGAAGATTATTACTCTGATGATTACGCTTCATCGGAAAAAGTTGGTTACCCTAAAAGTGCCTAGAGCTCGGTCACACTCATGTCCCCTGTGCAAAACACAACCGATAATTAACAATTATGTTAGGGAAGACCACCAGAAGACAATAAAGTTGCTAAGTAATTTTAGAACATGGCGTGGGAAGGATGAGACATGGATTAAGACCCGCAAAAACACAGCAAAGTGATTTTTAGAATGTTTATTAGAACTAAATTTGGAAGGGCTGGCATCTAGTTGTAAATATAATGAAAAGAGTTCAGTGAACATCCCCGTAAAAATGAAGTAACACGTAAAACCTGCTGATGTAAGTCTGAGGCACAATTATCTTCGTAATCATTAAAAACTTCTCCTCTACTAGAAGTAGGAAGTCTAAATATGTGAGAAAGGTGTAGGTGGCGGAAGATAGGAAATTAACCCGGATGTCGCTTAAGCGTATTGTCGAAGTTCTAGATAACAGTTTTTTTCCGTCGAAAAAGAGCAAAAACCCCCTTTGCTCTTTTTGAAACGAATTTTTCGAAGTTGATTGTTCTGGGAGAATGGCCTATAATTGTTGCGCCACATAGGCGGCGTGTGGTCCAACTGTGTTGGCGTGTGTTGTGGATTACGGCTTGCAATCTGAGTAGCCCTCTCACAATGAATGAGGTATGTGCAGCGAACGTGCAGTGGAAATGATTTTGGAGTTGCTGCATTGTGGATATTTAAAAACCAATACCCCAAATACCCGTTTAGCATTTAAATTAGATCACGTTACGCAAAGGTACGAAAAAGTTAACCCAAGTGCCATGATGTTTTAAAAGTCCCCAAACACAATCTGGGAAGACTGTTTTTGGGGCCGATGCCAATCTTCCACTAGTGGCCTCTAACCAACCCTCGACCTACATTTCCCCGAAGTTGAAAAGTCAGGCCACCGTCATTTTTGCTAATTTTTGCTTTAAAGGACATAAATCCTTCCGGTTTATCGTGCGACCCGTTGAGACTGCAGTTGGCAACATTTACACAGGTTAGAGTTAATGTCGCTAAATCACCTCGCACGGAAGAAAAAACAAGAAAATGAATGTGTTGGCAACATTTACATACGTTTGAACTAATGTTGCAAAACTGAATCATGCAGGAAAGCCAACAGAGTTATGTCCCTTTAAGAGCACACCTGTGCGCTGACGTCATCCGTAGATCGTGTACTATCGGATGAAGGTTTTTCGTTGAAAGACCTCATTAGAGGTTAGCCAAGTTTAAATCCAGATAGTTAATTCTGTTTAGCAAATAGCCTTTTGACTTTCTACACTGTAAATCACCCACACTGGACTTTAAGCTCCTAGGACCGTAACTATAGTGGCACCGTAACTGAACAACTGTGTCTGGTTTTTGAGATGTGGCTGACTCGATTTGCTGTAGGCCCCTTTTTGGGCACAACCACATTAATTCGAACGTGTAACACGTGGAATTAAAAAAGAATGCGAAAAGAAAGCCACGGTAAAAAAAAAAAAACCTCTGGAGAAAAAAGCACGAAAAAAATCTGATGTACAATTTATAAAAACTACTGCCTATACGTAGTTATGTGAGTATCCATCATTCATTAGCTAAATGCTGCGCGATCTAGGTTAACTCAATCGCCTTTAAATTATTAAAAAGAACCATTAAAATAAAATTCGCAGACACAAGTTTCCTCCTAATTCCATAAGTGGGGAAGTGGTGGGAAGAAAGGGTCGTCCTCAGTTTTGGTCGGTGACCTTGGATCATAAAAGGGAAATTCGTGAAATCACGAGTTTCCTCCAAAATTGGGATAGGAGGAGGGGGGGGGAGAGTCGGGATATCTACATTTTCTACAAACTCCGTAACTGGAGATGGAGGGGGTGGAATATTCAATTTAGTCGACTTTTGGTAAGTAAAAAAAAATTCGGGAAAACAAGTTTATTCCTAAAATTCCAGTTGGATCTTCAGTGCCGCCAAAACACTAAAGGTGAGGGGCGACAAAGAGAGTGGACTTTTCTGGATCCGAAATAAAGGTTATCAACTTTCTGAAAAAATTTTTTTTTAAGAAGTTACGGCCTAAAACTAATCTGCTGTAATTTAGTAGAGTCCCTCAAAAAGTTTTGGATACTACAGACTAGATTGTTGCAGACAGTAGTGATGTGCTGATGCTGAACGTTTTTTCTGCCCCACCCCCCCCTATGGGTGTTAGGCCGGTTATGGGGGGTGGGGGTGGTAGGGGTGTTATGGTAGGCATGTAGGTCTTTAATTGGTATAATTATCTTAATTGGTTGTCGAGTAACGGTCGTTTTTGTGTTTTACCCCTTTTTTTTAACCCTTTACCTCTGAGCGAGGTTTCCGGGTCGGGTTTTAACCCTTTCACTGTAGGATGGGGTTTTTGACGACCTGCACATGCCTTCCCTAACACTCCCTACCACCCCCACCTCCTCATAACCGGGATAATACCGATAGTGGGAGGTGGGACGGAAAAAACGTCCAGCATCAGCCATATTACGAGATTTTTACCTCTTTCACCTTAACCGGCACACACACACACACACACACACACACACTTTTCCCCCCTTTCCCGAACCCGTCTTTTTCGACGCGACATGCCCCGTTCCCTCTCCCGGCCCGGCAAGCCTGCGCCGACGGCCAACAGTCTCTCGCAGCTCCCGTTCCTCCCGCCCGATCGCTTTTTCACGGCCGGCGCAACCACCCACCTTACACACTCGCTGCTCTTCGTCGAATGAAGCCCCAAACCCGTACGTCCTCGGTACTAGGATTACTTTTTGCCCCCTTTTTTTTTTTACACAACATACACAAATATCCCTCCGCGCCTACTCACTCACACACACACTCTCTCTCACACACACACACATATACTAACATTCACTCACTTCATACATACACGTTTTATTACCCATAACATCGGGAAAAAAATAATAAAAAAAACAGCTGTGTTGGTTCCCTTTCGGGAGGATGTGGTGGCCCTGAAAAGGGCCGTTAGGTGTCGCTTTCTTTCACGTCGCCGTTATCTTACAGCTTCTACTTACAGTAGCTGCGGTCTTTTTTTTTCTTCCCCGGTTTGGTATCCTTACGGGTTGGTAGAAATTCTTGTTCGTACACATTTTGCCACTCGTGTAACTCTTCTTGAATCTGCTCGGCGATTTTTACGGTTATCAGAAACATCACACGGTAGAAATCTCCGCATCTAAACGACTCGAGCCGTCTCAGCTGTTCGTCTTTCGCCTTACGCCCACGTTTTACCCGTCTCTTCTTTCCTACTGTTCCCTTTTCATTCGTCGCGGGGTCCCCCCGCGCGCCTTTAACTCTGCTCGTCATAGTAATCCTAGAGCAGCAGCAGATCGAGCTGCTTGGTTGATGAGCGGTGGGGTAACGTTTGAATAGCGACCCCTGCCGAAAAATTAAACAGGCCCAACCGTTTCTCTTCTACGCATGCTCCGGCT
>JAHWFP010088044.1:73220-103482 GCA_023313725.1 Lithobius niger | reverse complement strand
GCGCGCCTTTAACTCTGCTCGTCATAGTAATCCTAGAGCAGCAGCAGCACGATCGAGCTGCTTGGTTGATGAGCGGTGGGGTAACGTTTGAATAGCTGGCGCCAAAAAATTAAATTCTATCTTTCAACCGCTCCTCTTGCGCGCATGCTCCGTTTTAATGAATCTTAATTGTAAAGACCCCAGCGATCTCCCTACAGCTTCCCACGACACATGCGTGGCACTTAATTGAGAAATCGTTAACCGTCACAACGGTCGCTTCGAGCCTACACCCTTCAATTGGATAATTGCTTCTTTCCTTCCTTCCATTCAAAAATAAGCAGTCAGGCGGGCGGACGAGAAAATATGGCTACTTTACAAGATGTCGATCAGGAAAAAGAAAACGGAGTTTCCCCAGAAATACAACTTTTAATCCTCAAGCTGAAGCAGAGTCAAATTCATAGCACTATAATCCCTGCGGACTGGTATTCACACCTTCCAGGTTTAAATATCAGAATTTACGAGCCCCTAATCAACGAATCTTTAGCATGTATGGCGTTTTTTGCATTAGAAAGAGAAATTCAATTCCTTTCCAACCAGCAAATAAATATTTGCGGGTCGTATTTCAACATCCAACGGATGCACGTGGCGTATGGGGATGCAGGGTTAAGATACCGTTATCTAGGATTCACACTCACCAGTAAAAGATGGACCCCTGTTTTGACAGCCTTAAGGGATCTAGTGAACAAAATATGTAATAGGGACTACAATTTTTGTTTAATTAATAGATTTGACAACGGAAAGGACAACATGAGCTTTTTTTCTGATGATAACCGGATTGTAGACCAGGAATTTGGGACCTGTTATTTGTCACTGGGAGCCTGTAGACCTATAATATTCCGTAATTCAGGTTTTGTTACAGATCAATCGTTTACCTCGAAATTGGAAAACGGGGCGTTAATGATTGCCAACCCCCCAACGAACGATTGCTACATGACAGGTATCCCCCAACGGCCTACAATAACAGAACCCACAATAATTTTAGCATTTAAGAAAGTGGGAAGTTTTCAGCTTAAAAGCAAGAAACCTACTTGCCGTTCTTCAGTTTAATAGGGGTAAAAAATCGTCAAACACATGGCCAATCACAGAACTCCTTATTAAAAAATGTAGCTTCTATTAGTTCTGAGCTGCTTTCCGTCCAATAGAACGCTCCTATGAATTCCGGAGAAAAGACACGTCTATATAGTACGTAGCTCTAGAAAATGGTTCCCCGCTCACCAGGACCCCGTTTAGGCTTTAACTCAGAGTCTTATATTGTCCGTACGGAAAATGGGACAGAACTGTTGGCACACCCTGAAGGTAAAAAAGTAAATTCTACAGATGAAAGGTCTTACAAAACAGTAATGTTAAAGGACTTGAAGGGAGGGCCTTACAGGTTTACAGTACGTAGAGATGGGGAGTTTGGTACAATTATTCCTAAAGAGTGGTTAGAGCCCAAAATACCTTTCCAGGTAAAATCTAAGAAAAAGACGTGGTAGTGTGAAAACGTCTAGTAGGCGTGCCGTCTTTAATTTAAGTTAATTAACGAACGAATCAAGGACTGGGAAAAAAAGATGATACTCACACCACACAGCCAATCACACCAACATGAAGTGACGCTATTTTCTAAACCAATCAGAATGCACCACCGAAAATTCACTTTCTTACTTAAGCAATTTCTCCTTTCTCGTCATTCCGAATGCGTGGTTCTTATTGTTGGGCGTTTGTAAGATACACTCAGGACCCCAAACCCGAACCCGAACCAGGCATGGATGCTTCACAACCTCTATTTGAGGACGAGTACGGGGAAGAAGAAGAAGAAGGTGATTTCACCCAGAATTCACCATCATTTTCACCCGCAGTTATTCTGGCGAATGACTTGAGCAAGCGTTATACCAACAAGGACTTTTTAAATAGAACAATTCGTGGCAAAGCGGCAGATTTCTTACCACTAGAAACACAAGAAGAAGAAGAAGTGGTAGATTTGGTAACTCCCCAATCTACCTCTACTCCTGAATCTCACGCTACGCCCGACCTAGAAGGGCCGTCACCCACCAAGAGTGATATAGCTAAAGTTCTTGAAAGCGATTCCCCCGCAAGCCCACCGAAAACTATACCTATATCGACAGTCACTACCCCATGGATTTCATCGATGAATTTAAAGAAGAACTACAAGCCGCTCAACCTCACTGACGCGCCTAGAAAGAGAATTTTGAAACGCATTATGAGAGACGAGGATGTGCCGAGCATAGTGACGGTGAAACGTAAACCCTCAGAACTATTTCTCCTCACATCCAGCAACTTTTACAAACCTGATCCTTCAGAATTTATTCAGCTTGGACGGCCCGGATTATTTGTGCAAGTAAAGGGCTTCAAAAAGGAAATATACGTATGCGTCCGCATGTACCACTTCAGCCAGGTGGAATTGTCATGGCTCACGTCACGCGTCGGCTTGAATTTGACAAAAGAAGAGTGGGTGAAGCTGACCGGGCAACGATTTCTGGACTTGATTAAAGACGCAATTTCCCAAGAAACGGAACACAGGCTCCCCAGAGTGAAGTTAACTATAGAAGCGGAATTGGCGTCCCCTACAAGTTTACCGCAACACGTGATCGGGAACATTTTCATGCATAGACACGAACTGTCTAGTAATAAGCGTGTCTGTATTTCACGTTACTATTCCGAGGATAACACATTACAAGTCAGCCTTCTCCAGTTCCCACCATCAGGTTTGAGCGAGGTGCTCACACCTCTTAAAGGTATAAACTTGTCCCTCGAGGCGTGGGAAGAATTGAACCGTCAAATACCGGAAATAAATCGCCGTATCGCGGAGTGCGAGAAAAAGTATTACGGTGAATAGAAAAGAAAAGAAACAATAACATTTTTAAGTATTGTTGTTGTTATGTGTTGTGCTGTGGTGTGCAGTGTAGTGAGTGGTTGGTAATATGCTCAAGAAATCGCTAGTAAAACGTAAGTAGATCGTTTTAAATAATAGAGCTTTTTTAGTAATAGAATAGCTGTTTTCCTTGAAAATATTAATTTTTTTTAAAACGATAGTAATAGGGATAATATTTTTTAAATAAAAATGTGTAGATATTCATATTAATGCTACAACATACCGTTAGAATAGAATAGAAAATAAGTGTAGTTTTAAACATGTATGTATGTATGTAGTAAAGTTGATACAATCTGAAATATCTAACAGTATAACTCTCTATATTTTGTTAAAAAAAAGGAAGAAGAAACGTGTTAGAGGTAGAAATGTAACTTTTGAAAAAACAAAAAAAAAAAGTAGCAAACTTTCAATGTATTGTAAATATCACCTGTTATCCTTTTTAGGGTGACAAACAACACGTTAACCTGGCGAATAGAAAAAAATAATGCTGAAAAACCTAGACAAAAATAGTTGTTGTAAAATATTCGTTGTTCTTTTTCATTATATGTATAAACAGTGTAGTCGCTTATAGACGAGTTTTAAAAGAAATGTACGTAGAGTGTAGAAAATGTTTTTAAAATAAAAACCATTAAAACGACTTTTTTCTCAAGTTATTTATTGCATGGACATTATATTGTATACATGAGAAAATGGTTACAATCGATATTCGGATAATGGTTTCGAGATTTGGTTAAAACACTCCAAATCTGAAGGTATTTGTCCAAATGTGTGTTTAAAAGTCGTGCGCACAAATTTCACAATTTTCTTATCGTTACGGGTCTTTGTGCTTGAGTCAAATCTTGCAGTAATGTTCTTTAAAGAATGTCCCCGTGCGATGTGGTAGGAGAAAAACAACGCATAACCTCCACACACATTACTACAAATTCCTTGAAGATTCTCAGTATTATAATCACAATACGTACCATTATTCGTTAAAAAAGTGTAAATATGTCCATTATCAGGTTCCAGTCCGTACGAGTCGAAATAAACACAGTTTTCAGAGAGGGGGTCGATGAATGCAGCCACCCAGTGTGATCCAGGTAAACTTTGTCTGTCCTTGTTTATTATAAAAACACTAGGTGTTAGCACTTTACGTCTCGGGAGGGTGTCTGAAGGGAATACACCGGCGAAAATTTTTGCCGTCTTAGCATCGGACAGGGCGAGCTTTCTGATTTGCACTGTATCCATTCTGCAAGGGTGGGCTACACGTCAACGATAACGGAACGGTTTTTGTCGATTTCTCCGATAGTCTGGTATGCACAGTATAGAATAACATTTATTGAATATGCGAGAGCAGTGGAAAACTTCAATTCAACACGCACATTGCCCTGTCTGGATAGGCTTAAATGGTTGGCCGTGGCACAATTGTCTTGAGTGAGGTCGAACAAGTGAATGGCCGTCCCTGAACCGTAATCCTCATATGTAATATCGAGATCGGCATCTTTCTGATATCTACCGGTGACAGTAAATAAAGAAAGGTAGTCACGCGTGTACCGATTTGTTGAAAAATTTGGTGAAAATGGGTGGTTAGGGATTGTTTTACCGTCTAACGCTAAAGCAATGTGATTTAAATTGAAGTGTTGAAAGTTAAAAGGATTTCCATTATAATCCCCTGAAAATGCGTTATTTCTCACCATGCCAACTCCAATTATTGCAGGAATTTGGCCGACGATTGCTGAATCAATGCTACCGTCCCGAGCACCTGCAGGGATAGAAAAAATTTTACATTCCATGCGTCGTAAAACGTACTTTGCTGTTACAGTTTCCAATACTTTAGCGTGACTTAATAGAATATTAGGGCTGGCCTTCACCTTCTTGACATAGAGAACAGCACTCGTTATTTCTAGTTTCGGGGTTTTCGTGGCGTCCCCACACATCAGTAAAAATAAATTTGAATTACGTATCAGTCTAAGTCTGATGTTTACACCGTTTAATACATGACGTCCTTGATGGCTCCAATCGATATGAAGCCGGCCCATCATTTCTTGCTCTTTTCCGACCAATTTTGCTTTACGTGCAAGCAAGCCAGGATTACAAGTGTTAGCGCTCGTGTCTGTGTCTTCGAAATGGCCTGCAGTATCTTTAGCCCACCCCTCCACTGCCAAAACACTCTCTTTTGCACTTTTAGAATAACTGAGTAAATTATTAAAGTAGGCTGTATAAGCATAGCTGTTGTCGTTAGGAGAGACTTGATTTTCATTCAGGTACACGTCGACTTGTTGGAATAGGCTATGAAACAGATTGTTGACAGGCCCTATTTTGTCTCCAGCCGCTAACAATGTGGAGCCGTCCGATGTCACTTTAATTGTCACTTTTAATAACGTTTCATCGAGGTCTATGTAGTACCCAGAACTTTTTGAGTTTATGACGAATTCTATTGGGGCTCCGCTTGAAAGAGCATTAATAGGGAAATGTTCGACGTGTAACACTTCTTCTGTATCCACAGCAGTTGGGGGGATGTCAAACAATTCAAAGCCACCTGTCCCACATTCGGGAGACATATGATGAATAAGCGCCATGTTGAAATCGCAAGTTTTTTTTAATCAAATATGTCCGGTCCACGTTTCTCAGTTTTAGTCCTCTTCTTGTTTTCAAGGAAGCTCTCCAGACCCTTCCGTCGTGTTTTACGTTTCTTTGCCTTATGAGCGATCATGCGGGGGAATGGTGCATAAAGCTGATCGCGTTTTACACCTGTCCCCGTCTGACGGCGGCCCAGGACATTAGTCATAAAATCGGATTTAACTTGTCCTAACCTGGTTTTTGCAGCTTCTTTAAACCCTACACCGCTACCTAGGTCATCTACGAATTGTCGGCCCTGTTTTAAAATATAACGTCCTGTATTTAGTGCCATATCCTTAAGATGGGGCGTCACAAAAGGTATTACATAACGTCTGAAATTGTCTAGCAAACCTGCCCCTTTTTGCCATCTCGTCCCCTTGAATACCCCCAAACCGCTCTGGCGGCAATAGTGCGAGTAACAGTGGGCCAACGAATTTCTAGGTGGGATTTTCATTTTGACTCTGTTTTATAAAAATAATAATAATAATAATAAAAGTAACTAAGCTTCACGGTTATATTACTGTTGTGGCAAGTTTTTTTATAAACGAATTGTATAAGAGATATTCGGGAAAATCTACCTAACCTGTCTAACAACCCGCTTCCCTTTTTTTAACCGGTTTACTTATACCTACTTGTTTTAAATAGTGTGTGGAAAACAGTGATTAAAGGTATTTGTAGGCATGATTTTCATAACATTAATCCGTTTTTTTTAAATGCATGGTGATGGTTACCCTTCCATTAGGACTGAAATCTATTAAACTCCCACCATCGTCACGGAGAATTATAGAAATTTCATGGAATGCATTACGTAATAGCGGTCGGTAATATAAATTTTGAAAAGCTTCAGTAATGACGTCCCCGTCAGACCCTCTCACCGGGACGGCGCGCAACAAAGGTACAAGGGCTGAACCCACGATCTGGTCGCTAGCAATAAGATCAGAGTAGATGTATATACTGTAAAGCCCTATATTCAAATCTACAGGATAAGGGGCGAACAAGCTTTTTTTCAGTGTCTTTTCACCCCCAAAACCTAGTAAAATCCCTACGGGCTCGTTTAAAGTGACTTGTGTACTGTCCGATAGTTCAACAGCGACTGACCGTGTTAACATATGGTATACCAGTTTTACGTCTTTTTCAACTTTATTTTCAGCTAAAAGGTCGTTTAAATCTTGCACCGTTTTGTCTGCTTTTAAATAGTAGCCAGGTTTCAGTGTAATAAGTTTTTCATACGCTGTATCGAGGTCGGATCGTACATCGATCCACCAGTGTTCTGTCCGGGGTTCTAATTTATCTTTAGGGTAATTAGTGCTTTCGGCCCCGAAACGGATATAAGTGTGTTGGTCACCGTCAAATCCTAGTAACAAACTTAACCTGTCATCTATTATTATCTCGGTATCTTGGGCCAGGGCGAAAATTACAAGCCCTTCATCCTCGTTCACCCCTAATTCTAAGGGGGGATCGTCACCTAAACTCTGTTTTATGTAGTTGTTTAAAAACGCTACCAGAACGCCTAGCTCGTACCCTCCACCCTTATTTTTCGTATGAAGTTTGGGGAAAATAATACGCTTGTAAGGATTTTTGGTTATTTTTATTGTCCCTATCTGCTCGTTACTCAGCCTGATGAAGCTGTGGGGGTATGTGAACTCGGT
This sequence comes from Lithobius niger, assembly GCA_023313725.1. Lineage (NCBI taxonomy): Eukaryota > Metazoa > Arthropoda > Chilopoda > Lithobiomorpha > Lithobiidae > Lithobius > Lithobius niger. Next base: position 96,324 of record JAHWFP010088044.1, on the reverse strand, counting down.
TACGGCCACCATCCAGCGCCCTTCGAGCTCGACCCTTCTGGCTAAATTAGTCGTATAACTGGTGAGACTATTATTAGGGAAGAGGACGGGATCACCACCGTTCGAGGGTAAAGTCATATAAAACTCCGCAGTATCCATTATTTTTTAAATAGTTAGGGCCCTGATTTCAGGTTTTTTACAGGTACCCAGGAATTAAATTTGGAAGGGTAATCGTACCACTTAACAAGATATTCCTTATTTCCACCTTTCCCCCTTGTTCGTATCACGCTTTCAACAGCATGATATGCCCTGCCTTCTTTTATGGCTAAAGTAATCTCGTAAGGATACACTTTTCCCTCGATCTCTTCCCCAGCTAGATCGGATAGTGAATAAGTTTCAGGACGGCCGGGAAATCTTTTTGTTATTATAAATAACTCTTTCGACCACCCACTTTTGAACCCCCTAGCAAACACGTGTCGCATTTTACTAATCCTGACAGTATCTCCAATTTCGAAGGAAAACTTTCTAAAAGGCTTCTTCTCTTGTGCTAGAGGACTGTGAAATTTCTTCCAAAAATAAAACTGGTTGTAAGGCTTGACACTTTCAGGGGGAGCTTGAATAGCGGGATGAACGGTCCTGTTATAAGCCTTTAAAATTTTAGGCAAGATATCTAGATATTTGTAATTCCCCCTGAATGTGAATATTTTCCACATTTTCCCTTTAGCTGTCTGTATAAACCGCTCAATTATAGCCCCATGGTGTTCGTTGTTTGTTTTGGGTGAGAATAGATTAATACCTTCATTTTTTAAAAATGTTTTAGTAATATTACCGTAGAATTCTCTTCCCAAGTCCGACCGTAAATGAACTGGCTTAGCCTTAGCTTGCTTGAAAATTTTTGTAAAACCCTCCACAACGTCCCTATTACTTTTTGTTTTAAGCGGGACAGCATAAGCATACCTACTAAATACGTCGACAACGGCCAATATCCACTTGTAATTTTGATTCCATTTTGCTAAAGATTGCACGTCTATAAGATCCGCTTCCCAGTTCTGGTTCAAACCAGCGCTGACAATTTTTTTCCTAGGGTAACGCCTTATGACCCGTCTGTGACTTACATACACGTCGGAGGTAGCCAAAAATCGCTTAGCGTCATTCAGTGTGAAAGGGAGCCCGTCTGAACGTGCCTGTTTGTATAATTTTAAGGCGCTACCGAAGCCTGCAGGGTGTGATATATTATAATATATATCCGAAAAATATTGGTTCATTTTCCCTTATTGTCCTTTAAAATTTAGGGAACTCTTCCCAGTTAGGTGAAAGAGTAGGAGGGGAGGAGGAACGGAGGCGAGCCGTCGGGGTTTTAGCAGGGTGTGGGGAGGGTGGAGCTATAAGTGGTAGAGTTAGGCTTGAGGGGGAGAGAAGTGATAAAGTGGCTGGCTTCTGTACAATGGCGCGGCTGTTGAGAAATGATTTGGGTACATTTGACTCTTGAAGTAGCTTTTTAAAGGTGTCGACTCCTTCTAAACTATCGTCACTTTTCAAATTAGTTGTGGCATGTCTCAGTAAATCTGATAAATTAGATCCATGAATATTTTTGTCTCCAATGACGAGTTCCTGTTTTTCGTTAATCTTAAAATCAGGATTGGCCTCAAGAGCGTCTAAGACTGAAGCGGCCCTGCTTTTGTAATTTTTAGGAATAGCACCCAGAATACGTGACTTTAAAGCTGAAATTGTAGAAGCAGAAGTTGGGGAGCTCGATGCTGGCTGGACTTGTGTTGGAGATGTAGTGTTGAATTGAGGCATTAACGAATCTCTATATCTCTTGATATGTGTCTGAATTTTCCCCTGCATCTGTGTCAAGAACACCGATTTATCGTAATCTGATAAATTTTGGTCATTTAATAATCGGTCGACATCATCTTGAAGGGTTTTCACGGTTCTGACTGTGGGTTCGAAGCTATCTAGAGTTTGCCTGTAGTAAGGATTAAAGCTTTGTTGGGACATCACACTATCGTAAGGGACTAATGTTAGTTTATTCATTATGGAAAATTAAATGTTGGCTTCACGAGGAGTTAAATTCTTTTTCCTACAGCCTTCCCTACAAGCCCGCCTATTGCGCTAGCAAGGAGTGGTGCCAATAATGGAAGAAAAGCTATCCCACCCGTTTGGTTGATAATTTTCTTCTTTTTAGCGACGGACTGTCCGTGTGTGGCGAGCGCTCTAATCGTCTTCTTGTGCTTACGGATTTTCTTCAACTGGCACTCTGTTACAGGGATGTTATTTTTACGTAAATTCGAACAAACCTCACAAATTGTGTGAATGAGGTCGGGAGGGGCGTCCTTGATGACTGATTTAATTTGTTTCTTGTTCAAGGTCTGAAATGCTGCCAAAATGGCTGCATTCTTTTTCACACCCTTCATCTTCTTCTCGCGGCACATGTCTGAATGGTGGTAAAATTACTCTGCAGGGAGATAAATGGCTATCTTTTCTCCCGGAAAAATATTTGTCATCAGGCGTAGCGATTCGTTGGTTGCCTGTTTTAAATTAATCAAGAGATAGCCGTGTGGGGGCGTTGTGGCGTCTTCGTAACTTTTTAAGAAAAAACTTGTTTTTCCCGGTAGAAACTGTTTGGCAAGTGTTACGGCCTGTAGCTTGTCGCGAGGGTTTTTAAATAAAACTATGTAGTTTGAATTGAGTGAAAGGTCGCGCTGTGCCGGTCCTTTATAGAACAGATTTTGCGTCAAAAAACAGCAGCTAATTAATCTGTGATGTGAAATTTGTGTCGCAATTTTACTGTTTTTAATTTCGTCTTGTAAGTCGTCTATTATGACTAGAGATGTGGGAGGCAGTTTTTCGAAATCAGGAAGTCCTTTATGAAAATGTACCTTGTAGGCTAATTCACGCATCCAGGGTTGGGCAATCGAATAACACCAAAAAAAAGATGAAACAGGTGGTGAAAATAGGGTGCCTGCGTGCTCTATTAAACGGCGACAAAATGATGATTTTCCCGACTGGCTAGGTCCTGCAATGAGCATGAAAAATGGTGTTTCAAACTGGACTAGTGAGGGAATCATTATTTCGTCTTAAAAGTATGTCATTCAGCTTGTCTTGAAGTATTGGAACGGTCACGGTGTTTGTAGAATGGGGGCTCCTGTAATGGTTATTAGGTGTGGGGTGTAGACACAGTGAAAACCGCTGGCCTGTCGTTGTTTTATATGCAGTCCAGCATTGGGGGTTCAAACTGTTAGTTATGTGAGTTGAGTTGTGAATGGTCGGGCTGTTGTCCTGGCTAGCTAGAATATATATTTCCAAACATGCTGTGAACGTTGACAAGACACCCAGCAAGAGCAGAGCGATTTTAAGTCGTTTTTCCTCCATGGTCTCTGTCTAAATGGGCCGTCGACCGGTATTTATACCCTTTTTAATGTCTTTTCACGATTTTCACTTTTCGTAACAATTTTTTTTAAATAAAATAACGTTCAAATCATAACAGCTTTCAAAAAACGGGCGCTAACTCAGACCAACTGCCAAACCGTGTCATACAGGAAGAGGGCTATTATCCAATTACTCTCTGAACGCGTACGGCGAGCCGGAGCCGTTAGGTCTGTCTGTCGGGCGGACAGTTTTTTCAATCAAGATTCATTAAGCCGGAGCATGCGTAGAAGAGAAACGGTTGGGCCTGTTTAATTTTTCGGCAGGGGTCGCTATTCAAACGTTACCCCACCGCTCATCAACCAAGCAGCTCGATCTGCTGCTGCTCTAGGATTACTATGACGAGCAGAGTTAAAGGCGCGCGGGGGGACCCCGCGACGAATGAAAAGGGAACAGTAGGAAAGAAGAGACGGATAAAACGTGGGCGTAAGGCGAAAGACGGACAGCTGAGACGGCTCGAGTCGTTTAGATGCGGAGATTTCTACCGTGTGATGTTTCTGATAACCGTAAAAATCGCCGAGCAGATTCAAGAAGAGTTACACGAGTGGCAAAATGTGTACGAACAAGAATTTCTACCAACCCGTAAGGATACCAAAACGGGGAAGAAAAAAAAAGACCGCAGCTACTGTAAGTAGAAGCTGTAAGATAACGGCGACGTGAAAGAAAGCGACACCTAACGGCCCTTTTCAGGGCCACCACATCCTCCCGAAAGGGAACCAACACAGCTGTTTTTTTTATTATTTTTTTCCCGATGTTATGGGTAATAAAACGTGTATGTATGAAGTGAGTGAATGTTAGTATATGTGTGTGTGTGTGAGAGAGAGTGTGTGTGTGAGTGAGTAGGCGCGGAGGGATATTTGTGTATGTTGTGTAAAAAAAAAAAAGGGGGCAAAAAGTAATCCTAGTACCGAGGACGTACGGGTTTGGGGCTTCATTCGACGAAGAGCAGCGAGTGTGTAAGGTGGGTGGTTGCGCCGGCCGTGAAAAAGCGATCGGGCGGGAGGAACGGGAGCTGCGAGAGACTGTTGGCCGTCGGCGCAGGCTTGCCGGGCCGGGAGAGGGAACGGGGCATGTCGCGTCGAAAAAGACGGGTTCGGGAAAGGGGGGAAAAGTGTGTGTGTGTGTGTGTGTGTGTGTGCCGGTTAAGGTGAAAGAGGTAAAAATCTCGTAATATGGCTGATGCTGGACGTTTTTTCCGTCCCACCTCCCACTATCGGTATTATCCCGGTTATGAGGAGGTGGGGGTGGTAGGGAGTGTTAGGGAAGGCATGTGCAGGTCGTCAAAAACCCCATCCTACAGTGAAAGGGTTAAAACCCGACCCGGAAACCTCGCTCAGAGGTAAAGGGTTAAAAAAAAGGGGTAAAACACAAAAACGACCGTTACTCGACAACCAATTAAGATAATTATACCAATTAAAGACCTACATGCCTACCATAACACCCCTACCACCCCCACCCCCCATAACCGGCCTAACACCCATAGGGGGGGGTGGGGCAGAAAAAACGTTCAGCATCAGCACATCACTACTGCAGACAACGGAACAATGTGTACAACCAGTGTTCTAGAGGAACAACTTTTGGAGTGGGGGTGGGGGAAGGGGGGAGGGGATTAGGTTTCTATACAAACGCGCTTATATTGTTGTTGTATATAAAATCAAGTATAAATTTTAAGCGTTTTTGAAAATAAAATTTCTTATTTTTAAGCTTAAATCTTTCTTCAGTTTCTGATGTAGGCCTATACTAAAAAAAAAAAAAATAAGCAATACATTTTCATTCACGGGTCTTAGGTACAACTTCTAAATCTCAGTTGATTAAAAATGTAAAGTAATTTAATATATGGTATAAGACAAAAATTTTTTTTATTTCAAAAAATGTGTTATTTTGTCAAGATTACTTTTTCAGAGGCATCATTGAGTAGCAAGCCGCAACTGGAAAAGTGCACCTTGCTAATACCCAACTTAATGCCAAGCGAGCGAAAATCGTAGCCAGCCAAAAAGTACGAAAACCGTTAGCCAATCCATAACCACTTCCTGCGGCCCCAACCAATGAGAGCGCCGTTTACCGGTGACGTTAATTGACGTCAAAGCCGGTTTGACCAATGACATTTAAAGTCGATGGGAAGCGACGACAGTCACTTTAGCGAGGGTTCGGAAAATTGCTCGATCGTGGGCTTTCGCTTAGTAGCAAGCAATATGGTATTTTGTTGCTTATGACATTAAGCGTGTAAATATGGCTCCCAGCATCGGGGTTAACCTTCGAGTTACCGGCCACTGCAACCAAGGCGGGCGGAAATACATGGAAGATGCCTTTGCCGTCGCCTATCAACAGACCAAAGACGAAACGGATCTGGAGTATGCTTATTTTGGAATTTTCGATGGCCATGGCGGTAGGGAAGCAGCGTTATTCGCCAAAGAACACCTCATGGATTACATCGTTAACCAGAAAGGATTTTGGGCGGACGACGACGAAAGTGTTCTTAAAGCGATCAAAGACGGTTTCGTCGCAACGCATATGGCGATGTGGAAAGAAGTCGGTAAGTAATCAGCTGTTTATTGCAAAATGCGTTCGCACGGGTGCTGTCTGTAGTCGCGCCCTCTGCGTACAGGGAGGGATAGCCAATGCCTCAAAACTGAAAACATGCCAGCCAGCTGCTGCCGTGCAGTTGACCTAAAAACGCCGAAACTTGTCGATTTTATTTTACTCGTTCGATTTTAGAAATTGGCTTTGAGTTGGGTATATTTTATAAGGATAAACAGTAGGGGGGAAGGTTAATTTTTAGTACTTGTATTTTTATTGTTTTCAGCGCATTGTTTTGTCTTGGAAAAAAAAAACCATTTGTGCAGATGTTCACGAATACTATACTGGTTTATCGTTCTATTTAGAAGTATTATTTCTGTAGGCGTAAAAAGTCGTAAAAAGTTTAATTTTAATATCTTTATTGATTGTGGATAATTAGTGTATTTAGCTTGAAAAAAATAGTTGTGTACAAACAAAATCCACAAACACACAGTAGATAAGCTTACAGTTAAGCAAAGAATGCCTACATACATGCCTTTAGTTTAAAAACCCACTGCCTGTTTTCTTTATGGCAAGTTTACGACAAGTTTGTGGTAGGTTCAGTCAACAAAACTCGGAAAAATTCCGGAAAAAAATTACCGCACACTTTCACAATCAAAACAACACCCATTTTGGGGACAGACTGACTCAAGGGGTACCCTAAGGGCAGTTGAAATATCTACTAAAAAAAATATAATTAAACAAACAATATTTAGGCCTAATACAATTTTTTTTATGTTTTGTTTTAGGTAAATGGCCGCAAACTGTTTCAGGGTTACCGAGTACATCGGGTTCTACTGCAAGCGTCGTATTTATTAGAAAAGGAAAATTGTACGTGGGGCATGTTGGTGACTCGGCTGTAGTTCTTGGATTCAGGGCACCTGGTGAGTTCAACAAGGGTTTTTTTTTTTTTGTAATCGGTTTATTGATTTTGAATTGGTTTAATTTGCCTGTGGCCACACGATTTTCCAAACATTCACACTTAAGATTACGAATTTTCTTGAAGTTTTAAACAAATTTTACCAGATGACCTCAATGTTGTATTGTTTATTTTGATGCTCGGTTCGTTTCGCACGGTGCTTTTGAACCGGATGTGAAGTATCATTGAGGCCAGACAAGCCAGGATTGGATAAGCGATGAACTAATACATTTTTTTTTATACAAGTGTTTGTTTATGAACGAATATTTAAATTATTTGATTTAATTTTCCCATTCGTGTATAGACGCACAGATAAGGCATTTAATCGATTTTGTTACACTTTAACAGTTAACCTTAATGCCAACTCATTGTTTATCACGATTCTCGGTTAGTTTCGCATGGTTCATGAACCGGATGTGATGTAGGGTGTGCGAGACCACATGCCAGGACAAGATAAGCGATGATTGGCAATTTCCAACTGGTCTGAACGCGTTTGTGATATTTTCTGGGTGATACGTCATTATCTCTCGCAGTACGTAGGTCAACAATAAATACTCGTAATCAACGATTATACGTTGATAATTATTTCAGATTAGTTTTGAAAAATATCTCGAAATTATTAAAACCCCGGAAGTGGATCGATATGATGACAAGCATGCCAGGACTTGCTTTCCATGACGCGTTGGGTTTTCATAACAACGCGTTTACTTGCGCGAGCATGTTTTGAAAGAACAAAGGTGGGAAAACTCAAATTCGAGCAGATTTTTTTTAACACCTAAATTCGGTTTGTTTTGAAATCGGAAATCAATAAAAATATTTTTTTTTTTTTAAAACATAGCAATAAGCAAACCACCACACTTGGGCTGAAATAATATTTTAGTGAACTAACATTCACAAGCATTGTGGCTACAATCTTGGATGCAATAACTAATTAATACGAGTATTTTCAGTAAAAAAAAATCGTATCAAGTACTAAAAAAATAATAAACGGGTGTCAAATATAACAACAGAATTTGGAGGGCTCCCCCTCCTCTCCCTCAAAACTGTTACAGGGTTCGTACCGACCTGGATAGTCAGGGGTACGAAATACGGTCAGGGAAATTCTTGGGAAAAAAATGGAAAATTGGTTTAAAGTGAGTGATAGTCAAGGATATTCGTTTTTAGAACCGCTTTGTTATGAACCATTTTTAGAATTTCGGTTTAGAATAAACCATCTGGTCTCGGAAGTTCTACTTGTTTTGCTGCTACCTTGTCCTATATCTTAAATAAAAAAAATTGAGAAAAATTTGCAACTGCCATCCAGGTGTACTTATAATGTCATGCCTGCATAGTGAGCAATTGACTCCATGTAAAGGGGGGAAAAAAAGCAAGTGTATTGGTCGGGGATGTTTGAAGAAATAAAGTCAGAGAAAATTAGGGATATTTTAATCCTCAATTATGAGTTCGAACTCTGGAAAGGAAAAGGAAATGATAGTTACAGTAAGATGCTTCACAGCCCTACCAGGCCTTTGAACCACTAGCAATTTCGAATAAAGATGGCTTCTTGAGTTTAGTTACTATGTTCTGCTGTCATGTTTGTTTTACCCCCCGCCCCCAAGGTATTTGGATTGAATGGTAGGGTTACATTTAATCTATTAAATGAACATGGTATGCAATTTACCAAAATTGTCCCTTGATTGTCACAAATCAAGGTGGGAATTTTCAGTGGGTCTTTATCATTTTGAAAGATCGGATCCCATCTTCCTCAGGCATTTCGAGCGTTGAACGCCTTTTGACTTGGAGAAACAAGTGCCTGAGGAAGGTGGGAGATCTTTCAAAAAGATAAAAGACCCACCAAAAATGTACATCTTGATTTGTGACGGAAGGGACAATTTTGGTAAATTGCATAGGTCCACGTTCATTTAATTTCTGTGTTACCAAGTAAAACAATGTGCCTTTCAGCGTATCGTATACATTTAACCTAGCACAGGTAATCTTCCTTGGTATAATTTTTTTGTGTGCATCGTATGAAACAGTTGCTTTATAACATTTATCTAAGTCTGACTGAATGTTTCAAAATTATGTTACACAGGAAAGCCAACATTAAGAATAATGTGAGCAAGCAACTTATAAGTTCAATGTAGGCTACAGTTCATCCAGTTGATGCAGCTGCTAGTGCAATGAGTGCTAATGATTACCTGATGATCTTTACTTGTATATTCAACGTGGCACATTATGCAAAAATTAATTATTGTTAACCAGTGGTCTTACGTAAAATTCCATAACGGTTTTTACTCGAAAGTTCATGACGAGTGTAATACGTCACAAAAATTAATGACGCACAATTTCGGAATAGAGAATACCTCACCAATATCTTGCAAATTTTCGAAAGACCGCTCCCATCTTGTCTTCTTCAGGCACGAGCTTACATTTTTGTCAAAACTCTGTTCAACATCATTATCCTCACACTTTTTGAGTTCAGGCTAGATTCAAAAAGCATGAGCCATTATGATGTAGAACAGAGTTTTGACAAAAGTGTGAGTGCCTCAAGAACCAGGTGAGAGAAATCTTTAGAAAACAAGCTACTAGTGAGGTATTCTTCATTCTGAAATTGTAGTCGTTATTTTGGTGGAATTTTAAACACCGGTCGTACACAATTATTGGTGTGACGTTGAAGAAACAGCTCATCTTGGTTCTGGAAGTTCTAATTTACAAATTGAATACGTCTTTCTGCTTTCCGTTCTGTTGGGCAGCCAATTTAGAGGTCTGGCCTCGAAAAGATGGACTTATCATCGTTTGGGTTAAAACTACGCCTAAGTGTATGGATCTTATCATTTTAGGCAACCGACAATGGTACATTGTGCATGACCAAGCATGGTTTACGTAACCAAGCATGGTTTATTTGTATTGCAAAATAATGTCTAAATTTTTTTTGTAAGTTGAACACTTAAACTAGTTAACAACAATCAGTTGTAGTTAAAAAATGAGTTACTTAATTTTTTTCACCAAGTTAACAACCTTCTTGTTAACAGAATGCGAAAAACAGTGCTGGGAACAAAAATAACAATATGGGTGACACCAGTAATTTTTGTAGCTTGCCACTTTTGTCATTATGTTCATGAGTTATGTGATGAACACAGTATATTTTGTCTTTAATCCATGTAACTTTTTCAGGAGAGGACCGTTTTCGTGCTGTGCCTCTTACCAGGGACCACAAACCGGAATCGCCAGTTGAAAAGAGACGCATTGAGACTATGGGTGGCGCTGTCATGAGCAAGTCGGGTGTGCAGAGAGTAGTATGGAATCGGCCTCGCCTAGGGCACCAAGGACCCATTCGTCGTAGCACTCATATTGACCAAATACCTTTTTTGGCTGTTGCACGATCTTTAGGTAAGGTCAACTGAAACTTAAGTATGAACCATTTTTTTACAACTGCACCTTCAGTACACTGTAACCTTGTAACTGTAGCTCTTAACCCTTAAAGTGCTGAGACGAGTATACTCGCCAAAAAAAAACAAGCACAGCGAGTCCAAAGTATGCACCAGATGGCCAACAATGGAGAAATGACAACAATACTAGGTTCCCTTAACAAGCCGACTCTAGATTCTAGACTCTAGACTCCGTGGCCGAGTTGGGAGAGGCATGTGACTGAAGTTAAAGAGCTCCTTCAAGTTGCTAGTTCAAGTCCCGTCCAGGTTGCCCCTACTTTTTTGGAGATAGAAAATTAATTCAGGAGTCGAAAGGGTTAACAAAACTTACAGAATTTTTCCAAACACAACTTAACCCTTAAAGTGCTGAGGACAAGTATACTCGCCAAAAACACAAGCACAGCTTGTAGTCCTAAAAACAAGAGTCCAAAGTATGTACGAGATGGCCAACAATGGAAAAACGACAACAATACTAGGTCCCTTAACAAGCCGATTCTAGACATGGCTGTGGCCGAGTTGGTAGCGGCGTGTGCCTGAAGTTAAAGAGCTCCTTCAAGTTGCTAGTTCGAGTCCCGTCCAGGTTACCCCTACTTTTTTTGGAGATAGAAAATAATTCAGCAGTCAAAGGGTTAAACGCCTTTCCTTTATGGCCGTGGTTGCCCCTGTAGCACAACCAATATGCTGCACGGTGGTACGTGGTGGACAGTACTAATTAGCGATGCATGTACATTTTGTTTCCTCCCTCAGATTCTGTTTTAGTGGACTCTGCCCAAGCCCACTTTTGTTCCTACACCAGTAAGCAACCAATTTCAAAAGCAACAAATATTCGTTATATTATAAACAATGACAAAAATAAACTTAAAACTGCCAATCCGCAATTGTAGTTGTTATTAGAGGACATAACGACGGAAAATTTACACAATAACCACCAAAACAACTTTTAACAGTGCTTTTTTTAAATTTTCGGTCGTGTGATATCCACCTTCCCCAGAAGTCGGCGCTAACAAACCAGAAAACCTGTGGCTTTACATTTAAAAATGCATCCATTTTTAAGTTTCTGTATCTCTCGTGGTTCAAAAGTCATGGAGAACTTTATTTAAAGTTTTTTTCTTTTTAGTTCCGTCCCGTGCACTGAATAAAAAATTGGTTGCTGCTTTTTCCTAGGATTTTTTCCCCCCAAGTCTGATAAATAATAAAGACTACAAAAATACCATAAAACATGTATTAAAAAGGCCTAAGGACTTACTCGGTTAGTTTGGGGAAAAATTTTGAGGCCACTCATAAAAGCATAATCCATTTTGAAAAATTCCATGGGGGCTTTTTTTTTACTAAAATAGCAAAATAGCAATTGACATAGTAGAGCAGGGAAATAGGCACTTTCAAAGTAAATTTTTTAATAAACACAATTTCGGTGCTTATTTACTTTGAAAGTGTGTATTTCCATGTTATTTCCCAATAACCTATTTTTTAACCTTGTTTAAGTTGACAATTATGCGATCACTCACGTACATGATCTGGATTCAATCTAGCATTGGCGCTAAGTCTTCATTCTCATTTATTCATAAATTCAGGTTATTAGATGGACACAACTTCAAAATCCAACGTAAGTCAGATAAAACTAATTTCTGTCTTTCTGATCACATAAACCTTCGTAACATCCAACGTGATTCACAATCGAGAACTTCTAAGCTTTGGCGCTATGCAGTCAATCATGTGCATGATCTGGGTTCAGTCTAGTGAAAACGCAATGCCTTTATTCATATATTTAGCGTATAACATCGTCACGCCTGGAAATTCCAACATAATAAAAACAGTGTAAAACTAATTTCTAACTACACAAACCTTAAATACAAATGTAAACCTATTTCCGCTGGCATTTGTTCTTAAATGTCAGACTCCTTGAGCGAGAATTGAACTTTTGACCTTTGGTCTCAAGCGCTAACGCTAAACCATACAGATATGTCCTAATTTTCATTGTGCTTCTGATGAAGAATGGTTTTCTTCAAAAATTTAAGTAGCCTTTTTGGCTTTTCAGACTGATAGTATACGCCGGTTACCAGTGTTTCATATTAAGGTCTGTTTACATAAACCTTCGTAACTACAGGTTTAGATGCGATTACATCCTGCAAAGGCCATAGTTATATGGAGACACTGATCACTCGTCTTCTCTCCAGGAGTGGGTGATCCATACATTCTGATACTACCTCCCAGAAGATGGTGTAAAACATTGCCGTTCGTAAATCGTGTTGGATGAAACATCGACTTTGTTAAACGATTTAAGTGGATAAGAAGTTGATTTTGTTGAATATATGAAACTTTTATTTAATTTTGCAGCAGAAAAACAATTTACAGTTGGGGTTTTGCCACTATTTCATGATTTTAACCTTAAACATTTTATGGGGGTAGGGGCATTTAATACAAGGATTTCCAAGATTTTAGGAATAGGTTTTTTTCCCCACTACCTTGTATAAATTTTGCATTACCCTAATTGCAGTAAAACGCCGCTTATTCATGGCCTCCGATTATACATGCAAGATTTTCTGCTTACCCAACAATTAATAAGTGAAGATTTTTATTTGTTAAAATTAAACTTAATCTATCTAAAAAATTGCTATGACTAGAATGGTTTAAAACTTACTGCAAATTATTGTGCATTGAAATAAGAAAAGTAGTTAAAAATACCGCTAACAATAACATAGTTCGTTACTGTAGGTCTCGTCATTAGAACACTAAGTAGGCATTTACACTTCAACACTTATTGATCCCATTTAGTGCAGATAATTGGCATTTGATGTTACAAATACCGATGCCGTTTAATCAACTTTTACCAATGTCGGTCGCCACTCGCCAAATGGCGAGGAAAATTCAGAGTTGGCGACTTGTTGTTTAGCCCTTCTGGCCATATGGCGACTGAGTAACAGACCCTAATGCTGAAACTGTTATATCTCAGGAACCCTACTAGCTAGAAACAAGTGGTTTGCGTCGTTGAGTGCAGAATTATAATTGCTATCCAACCAACAATGCAATATTGTTACTAGCTTCTTTACCTGTTTAGAGAATTAGATTATTGTAAACAATATTTAAACATTAAGTAGAAACACACCTACTTTTAAAACTTCTAATTGGCGAGCAAGTAATAGACAATGGCGAGTGATTTTTAATATCTACTGGCCAAATGGCTAGTGCCCCACAATTCACATTTGTGAAGGTTGCATTTAATTAATACCCCTCTTTATGATTTGCTTTCTTACAAACAGGAGATCTGTGGAGCTATGATTACTTCCACGGAGAATTCATTGTGTCACCGGAACCAGATGTTAAAGTCATTAAACTCGACCCCAAACAAGATCGCTGTATTGTGCTGGCCTCGGATGGACTCTGGAATATGATTAGTGCATCTACAGCAGTGCTAACCGTTCAGGAGGCAGATAGGGAAAATGAACGACACATCCTCGAAAATATGAGCTCTGGAAATAGCGTAAGTATACTTGAACAAGAGTTTGAATTCGGGGTTCGTACTGTACGCTATCGCAAAAAAGTTTGGAATTTGGTTACAGCTAGGTAATTTTCTAAACTTCATAAAATGTGTGGAATTCTGAAAGCTTATCAATATTGGGGCTGAAAAAGCTGGAAATTACTAGGTAAATTTCATGGAATCAATTGAAGGGGTCTGTGCACAAATGACGTCACAACCAGGGGGATTCGCAGAGTGTAGAGTTTTGGAAGAGGTGGGAAGTCACTAAATTTGTGATGTCGCATCCCAAACTACAAACGGGGTAAAGAAAAAAAATCTTCTATTTTCGGGCTGATTAGATAAAAATCTGTCTATTGGGTTAATTTTATTAAGGCTATTTAATGAGAGAAAATGCTGTACGGTTTGTTACTTTGAAGCACTAAATTCATGCTAAATTTCCCGAAACACTACTTCAAAAGTTAATCCAACGTTTTGCGTTGTTTGAAATTTTCAACAGACACTCTTCCTTCCAATTTGGTGTGGAATTACGCCGTCTGTCTTCGTCAGCCTTTTCTACTTGTCCTACATCAGATTGAACGTTGCGTCTGTTTAAATTTTGCTCTTCTTTTGCAAATTTGAACAAAAATGCTAAAAAAAAAAGTCTCCTTATTTTCGTTTAATGTTTGTGAATTCATTCTTGTAAGCAGTGGCTTTCTACATTCCGTGACGTAAAATTTATTTTTATTGAAATTTACGAGGGATTTCTTATCGCTCTATACGTATATGATGAATTGGTGCAATCGCTTATTGTTCCCTTTACTGAACTTGCTGAATAGAATAGAGATGCACTGAATACTTAAACTTGCCGAATACTGAATATATAACCGAATACTCAACTTGACGAATACCGAATATACAACCGAATACCAAATATTCGGCACCAAACAATTTACATATTCGGCCGAATACCCATACATGCAAAATGTACCAAAGTGTCTGTTATCCAGAATGTAAAATCTTCTGATCAGAATGTAAAATTGTCTGATGAAAAGCGTGTTTTTAGATGAAAATGTACAACAAATTATGTGATTTGTCGGATTTTGTCGGGTATCCTAGATACCAGGATACGGTGGATTTTGCATCCATGCGAATACTGGCTGAATACTTTACCGAATACCTATAATTAGTCATAATTCGTATTACGAATCGTCTGTCCAGGGAGGATGTTAGGCCAAACTCCTTCACGTATGTAACCCAAATTCACCCCAGCATTAACACAATGTCGTCTATTTTCATTTATTCACGAATTGAATCACCATCTTGTTTTTGTTCAACCATCTTACTCCAAGTACAGTACAGTGTTGAACATTGAAATTTCTGAATTCTGCATACAGATTAAGCTTCCTGTTTAGATGCCAATGTTTGTGCAAACTTCTTTCCATTGTTGAAGTAGAACCACATTGCATTGTTGTTGGTGGTTGAATGAGGCAACTTTTGCCGCAACAGTGCTACGCAACAATGCTAAATTCTAACAATGGAGTTTGGTCCATGAAAAAGCACTGCGTCAATGCTTGTTGGGCAGTGTTCAAATTTCAATGTCCAATACTGTACTTTGCCAGATCTTCCTAATAGTTGATTGAACCTAGAAAATTAACAAATGAGAACAGATGTAACGTAAATAAATATACTTACGATATTTGATTTTTTTGTTTGTTTCAGTTAAAGCCTTGGGTCAATCCATCAAAACGTTTGGTAGATAAAGCTATTGAATATTGGTATCGTCGCAAAATGAGGGCAGACAATACCAGTGTCGTGACCGTCATGCTGGATCCACCAGGCCCACCTAGAAGCGAAGTGCTCATGCGACAGCACATGCTGAAGAAACTGCGCCCTAGAGAAGAGCCAGAATTGGTGGGTCATCATCAAGAGGACATTGAAGATCGGCGTGAATCCCGCATTTTAGTTGCAAGTACTCCGTCATATCCCAGTGGTCGTTCGACACTAGACAGGGGTTTTAGGCAGTCGGGAGATGCGTCTCGTCATCATGTTCACGGTTCTCACACAAAACCCCCACTTGTTCCTCTTCAGGCTCCACGAACCCATGCCAATGATGCTCATAGACATACACATATCAGAATACTGCATGAACCACGCCCACCACCAGCTGAAATGACCAGCTCCAGCCTCAATGTTGTGAAAAAGGACACGACTCCCAATCCGGCATTATCATCCCAGGTCTCGCCTCGTGGAAATGGTGACTCTGTGCCGCCTTGTGCCTCCGACCTCCCCAGCCACGCGCGTCATTTACAGTCAGAGACCCCTAATGCAATTTCGCGGCAGTGCGAGCCAACAAATAAACCCAATCCCATTGTTCCAGCCAGTGATCTTGTGATAGCAGCTGCAGACTCGACTCAGCCAACGCTTGTGGAAGAAGCCGAGGCTGGTTCTTTGAAAAAGAGGAGAAGCGGTGGCATAGTTGTATCCAAAGAGCCCAACACAGCAGGCAGAATAGAGAAACTGGTGCCTCATCAGTCGTTTGGGCGTGAAAACCGAACGTCAGCTACTTCGCCACCGTTAGGGGAAAGTCGGGAAAATTCTTTTCACCAGCACCTGACAAGAATTCAGGCTTTGCATAATCTAAGTCAAGGCCATCCCTTCAAACAAAGACTAAAACCGGTGCACACAATCAAGGCATATCCGGACATCCAGAATAGCAATGCTGTCAAAATATGCCCCAAAGACGTGTCTAGCAATGTTCCTACAAGCACAGTGTCGGACTGTTACGCAGATAAAGCAAAAATTCATGCCCGGAGTAGGAGTAGCCACCCGTGCGTTCGATGCGTTCAGCAAACTGCAAATATCAGCCGATGTGCTAGCATGTTATTAAGTCTCAAGAGAAAGCGTTCTTCCTTAGACTGTGGCCTGGAGCCGCACCGTAAACGATTAAACCGATGGTCAGAGGGATACAAGTCGCTACGGTTACTAAGGCACGTAACGACAAGAAGTAATCGGCAGCGGAAAGAATGTGCATGAGGTTGAATTAATTTTAGATCGAGGTTGAATAATTTTAGATTGTTTTGTACGAGAATTTCTATGCAACTGTATCATAGTATTGTTCAAGAAAGGCTAATTTATTATTAGTGTTGAAGCATTAATAATTTTAATTCTCAGAGAACATTATGTATATTGCAAAGATTGAATGCGTTCCGAGTTTTAACATTTTTTGAGTGCAAGTTGACAGACAATTTTAGAAGTAGGATTGAATTTTTTTTTTTTAGTAATGGCCGCATTCTGTTCAATTTTTTTGAAGGGATAGTTTGTACTTTTACGGGCCACAAAATTGTAATATTTTCAGAATAAATTTATTTGTAATAAACATTGGAATAATATATTTTAGCACAATTAATGACATGCATTAGGAAAACTGAAGTTCTTAAACACGGATTTTTTTAAAATTTGGTTTGAAAGAACAGACAAAAAAAAGTGCTCTTACGGTAGTAACACACAGGCCCTAACAGCTGTATACTGTAATGACAGTCTAATCTTAAGGCGCAAGCAGTTTTTGATAGCTCAAGTTCAGAAAATTCATTGTATTAAAATCTAAGGCTCAGTCCAACTTCGAACACACTAGATTTTGCTAACAAAGTGTGATTTGTATTATTTTTGGTGAATCTATGCCGTTAATTTGAATTTTCAAAACCTAATACTCAATTTTCAATACTCAATTCATGGTTCGTACACGGCCTTGAATTCCTTGAAAAAACTTTAAATTTGAAAACCGAAAATTCAAGCCTTGAAATTTAGAACTTCTGTTGTCATACGCTTGAAACAACCTTGCATTTTGTGAATGTACTTTGTTTGGAAATAAGGTTAATACCACAACAGCACTGGTAATAGCAATTTAGGTATAAAATTTTTTTAAATGAATAGAAATTTGTCAGCAGAATCCATTTCTTCTGAGTGCTTCACTCGGATTAAACTGGCGACAGAAAACGGGTGCTGTGCAGCGTAAGCAATTTTTTCCAGAAGGGGCAGCTGCGCAAGTGCTGTTCGGTGGTATGTTCATCCTTGTCCATTGGTGAGGGCATAATGTTCATCGTTGTTTGTGACAGATTAGCTTCCTACTGCATACCAAGAACACAGTGGTGCTGCAATCACAGTTGGTAAAATGCTCGAATTGAAAGGTAATTTGATAGCCTTCTGGGCAAAGAGCCTTGAAGCTTGTTGAAGTTAGCCTTGAAAGTGGTTTCATCTGTAATGTACGTACCCTGTCAATTCTAAGGCAACATCAAGGCACAGGATAATTCGAGATTATATTTTCAGAAATTCCTTGAATTCTAACCAAAGCAGCAGTACACTCTACATAAAATTTTGATTTTATTTTGGAAAGTCAATGTATGCTATAGTGGCACAAGGAAAATTAGGGTATTACGAGAGTTAAGTCCTAACCAGACTGGCCTGCTCGCAGCTGCATAGCGTCGTATGATGGTTTACCAAAGACATTAAATTGGGTCAACAAACGCCACACTCACTACTTGAGTGCCGTAATTTCGACTTTGTAAGCACGCAGTAACGCATCGCTTTGCAGAAAATAATGTTCTGTTTAGTTAGGGCCCTCGACTCCAGAGACTTGCTACTCGATACTGCATCAGGCTTAAAAAAAAAAGATGGCCCACTTTTGGCCTCTATTTATTTCTGAGACCGTGCAACAATTAAAGAAATATGTGGTGCCTAAGGCTGAGAAGCAGTGTCCTCAAGTTGTAGCAAGGCCGCAATGCCCTGAATATGTTCGTGGGCCCTGAATCAACAGCTTCATGGCCTGTGAAGTCCTGATTTTGCATCAGCAGTCCCTGTGCAACTGAATTTTCCACACTATGGTTTTCGGGCCCTCCCAGGTAAGAAGATCAGCGGGTTATTTGAAACAAGGATTGAATGCCAGAGTGCGTGGTTTCGTCAGTATTGCAGAGTCCAGAGTGAACATACTGTTTTCGCGACAGGCATGGCGGTTGTGGCTTCTATGGTAGGAAGTGGGCTCTTTTTGTGGCTCCATTATAGACGTTGGCCAGATCCTTCAAGGTGGCCTTGCGAAGGTCCGTACAGTTTGAAGGCCCATAACCCCATAGCCTGCGCCTCACAAACCGAGTTTGCATTAAGCGAAAGAGAAGGTATGAAGAATCGTACTAGCTTTTTTTCAAAGCTCCAAACGCATCATCCTCAGGTATGCGTCATCGCATTTATCAGCTGCCAACTCAACACGCGGCAATCACATTATTTTGGTCTTAGCCCTTGACAGGGTTCAGACAATTTTTCAATTCCCCTGAGTTAATGTTTTCATTAATATTTGTACGAAAATAATCCAACATCCCAAAAAATCATCAGATATTGGTACCAGCCTAAGATTTGGTTTATTGAAGTAATATCTAAAAACTGAACATATTAAAGCACACATTAAAATATTTTCTACTAGCCTTACGATTTTGTTTCTGATCTGCTAATTCAATGGAACTTACAGATCAGACACAGACATTTTTTCAAATTTCCCTGTCTTTTCCCCGATTTTCAAAAAAAATTTGTTTTCCCCGAGATTTCCAGGTTCTGTCTGAACCCTGCCTTGATTGCGCCACTAAAATGGTAGCCTACTACTACTATGCAGGCTAGAAACAACGAAGTTTTACGAAAATGATGTTATGGCAGCCAAAAGATGTTTTTGTTTTCGGAGAAATGAGCGTCTTACATTTGAGTACAGTAGAACCTGGATTATCCGAATAATTCAGACCAAAGGGTATTTGGATAATCCAATTTACACGCAAAATAAAGGAAAAATTTTCTTTACTCAGTTTTAGTGATTGTATAAGACTACGGTACTGAAAAGAAAATTTGCATGAAAAACCTCCAGGAACATAAAGTAAAGTCGATGCTTATGCTACTATTCCTTTTCTGAAAAAAAAAAACCTAACAAATTTCTGAATATTTTGTAAAAATGGAAGTTCGGATAATCGAGGGTATACTGTGTGTGTGTAGATCAACCGAATTACAGCAAATGGACATCATTTTGATTTAAATTGATAATTTCTGTGTTTCTGATTTCAACTCCAGTCAGTACGCCAACAGGATCATTTTACTTTGGTCTGGAACAATATTACAATTATAAATTACACTATGATCAAATGTCTATCAATTTTACACAATTAGTTTGATAAAATGGTAACCGAATTTTTGGCTGATCACAATAACTTCAACACTTTTTGTCTTCAGCCTTCATCAGGCTCACGAGCTTTTGGAACACAAGTTTGTGAAATTCAAAACGTAAAACTCAAAAAACTTGTGAGCCTGATGAAGGCTGAAGACAAAAAGTACTGAACGTATTGTAATCAGCCGAAAATTAACTTGTCATTTTAGCAAGCTAATGTGTAAAATTGATAGACATTTGGTCATAGCGTAATTTATAATTGTAATATAAAAACCCCCGGCCTGCAGATCGGGCCTGAATGCCAGAACTAGGTTTGCAGGAAATTTCAGAGAACTGGATACTTGCTAAAATATGGCTTGCCTATAACAGCACATGGAAATTTACAAAAATCTAGGAAATTTTATCCAGAAAGTATTTAATGCACCCCTGAAAAATACACGCTTTGTTAAAACATCCCGATACGATTTGCTAGGACTGTGGCATAATTAAGGCAAGAGCTTTCTCTTTAATCCTGACCACTTGAATGTACTTCAGAAGCTCATGCATCGTGTCCTTACGCTTCCGTGGGTAGTGTTGGCACCCGTTCATGGCACATTCGTGAATCTGGCGACACCTAACAGATTCACTTCACGGAGGTGGTTTGGGAATTATTGGATGCAATTTGTCTTCACTCTTGGAAACACTTGCAATAGCATTGGGAGTTTAGTGCATGCCTAGTAAAGATGGCGGACATACTTAACCCCCCCCCCCCTGGATTTGTGTCACTCATATTTTAGAATAAGTACAGGACTAGGAAAACTGCTAAGATTAGCTATTGTATAGGGTTTAAACTGGCACAATTTAAGCCAATAAAAATAAATAAATATCTTGGTGCTTATGCTTGTACAAACCAAAAGTCGATGAGGGTAGGACTTATATGATTAGGACTTATTAGGTCCAGGTAACTGGTAAATTTTCGGCAGCTGCAGATGCAGGCCATCAGGAAGGAAACTTGCACTGGCTCTCTCTAACTCGCTTCCACACTCAATGGTTTTTTTTCTTTTGAATCTCCTTTCTCCCGGAGGACCTTCTACAGGTGGTGTTGCTCCCATCAGCCTGAGACAAACTTTTTTTCCCGTGCTTGCCGAGCCTGCCACGCAATTCGGGGGTTACAAGCCTTACAATTTTCTTGTACGCTGGCTCTTGCACATGCATAAGTATGACAACATTTTCTTGGAAGTGTTGGATTGCCAGCAATTCTAATGCTCCACCCACACAAGGAAGTGTTGGGTTTTGCTCTAATGCTCGGAGGCGCACCTCCGAGCATTAGAGCAAAACCCAACACTTCATAAATTCTGTGAAGCTCATGATCATGAATGTGCAAAGCCAGATTACAAGTAGGGATCGACCGAATCTACTTTTACCAAATCCAGATCGGGTCCGGATAATTTACAAGATTTGGTGAATCGGATCCGGTTCCTAACCGAATCCAAAATAAAAACTTCGTTGATTGTTTCAGACCTTTGTATTTTATACAGACTAAATTTTCAGTCTAGCTGAGTAAAGTAGCAAAGTGAGTAAAGTTTAAAGACTCCCGTACCCATTTTTTGCAACTTGTTTATTGTTTTTTCACTTATAACTTCTGAATAGTTTATGCTAGCCATTTGAAATTAGCTCCATTGGAAAGCTGGTGAAAAAACGCTTCGAATGGTATATTGAAACGTTAAAAATGGCCAGAAATTAGGGAAGTTATTGAAAAATCGCCCAGTCATTAAAAATTTTGCCGAATCCGAATCGAATCCGAACCCTAAAGATCCGGCTTCAGATCCGGTTCGGATTCGGTCGATCCCTAATTACAAGAAAATTGGTAGGGTGTGCGATACTTTCAAATTACAACATTGATGCCGTCGATACAATCTCGGTATCGGTAGTGATATTAAAATTTAAAATTGGGTGGAATTTTCGGTACCGTAGTGTCGACAGTATCGAAAAGTGCCAACATTGTGTAATTTTAGTTTACCAGTGAGTTTAAGGACGTTTCAGTTGAGAGGGATAACATGACGGGAGAAGCAACGGTACGACTTCCTCTCCATGCTACATTAATCCGGCAGAGGAAAGGGAAAGAATCTACTTGCGATGATTACTGATTTTTACAACTGCATAAAGCAGGCTACATTGCATTTGTGAGGCGCTATATATGTTAAAAGTATAAAGTTACAACTAACTTTTACATACTGATAGGCTTCCAAATTAACAACAGAGACCAACACACACTTATGGCAGTTCACATTTCACAACATACTGGAGCCTCAAAATCAATTAATTTTTTGGCGATGTTATCTTAAAAACTATATTTAACCAATATTGCGAGCCAAACCAATCCAATCCCAATACTGCAATATTGGGCCCTAGTACCAGTTGTGACATTGAAAAATCTATTTAAACCTCAAGCAAGGCTAGGATAGAATTAGGCAAGTTTGGAAGCGCACAAACCTACGTAAACATACTAGGGAGAGAATTAGGAGTGCAGCCCATCGTACATAGAGGGCGCCACTTGTGGTTTTCTGATCACTCTATGCCTTAGAGAAAAAAAATAGTTGGCACATTTGGCCGCATTTGCTTAGTGAATACACGCAAAAACAAAATAAGGACCCAAAAAATTAGCACTCCAACGAACTGCTGCCATAGCGCCTAGCATGAAGGGAAAAAATAAGCCATACATTAACTACATACACCTTTGCAAAAATGGGCCATGGTATGCGATTTAGAGAACAGTTTTTATTGAATGCTTTCCGAGGTAGAAAATCATCCGAGGCGGCTTATTGCCGAGGAAGTTTTTTTTTTTTTAAACTCCCAAGGACTGCATTCGATAAAAACAGTCCTCTAAACGACGATCACGACTCTTACTCATTTTTCAAAAACTCCAGATATATTTGCTCAAATATCTTACACAAAATTGGGGGGAGGGGCAACAAAAACTCTGCTGGTCTTCGAAAAGTGATGACATTTAAGGGGATTGGAATCCTTGGGGATTCAAGAGCACCATAAAACAACTGCAAACTTATGAATCTACAGGGTCCTTCCAATCCAAACATCAGCTGCTTTGTTGTAAATAAATAGTTTGGGGTGATTTGCACAGGAAATGTATGTGCAGGCCTTAAAAATACGGGGGGGGGGGGGGGGGGGGGGGG